>CAKNWT010235618.1:0-17935 GCA_932066315.1 Andricus coriarius
CCCCGATCACCCCGCAGTCTCTGTCATATTTTATACCACGACAACGGAAACGACACCGCACCAAGAAGCAAATGTACAAAATAATTGTGGAATTTCCGGAAGGAAGTTAAATGGATAGAATTTATAATGAATGTGGTTCTTTCTCATAAGGAATCAGGTTGAGATAACAATCTCGACTTTTACAACGTACGTGTGCATTATAGCCAAGTATAATGCAATTATAGGGGATGCATGGAAAAAGTCATGTTGGTATTTGCTCATGAAAAGCGTGGTCGTTGAACAACTATGTGAGCGTGCAAATATACATATATATGTATGAAATGCTCTTGTTTGTATTATTTTGCTTACCTATAACGCGTTGCCAAGAGTAAGAGCGGAACAAGTATAACGGAAGAAGACAGCAAAACTATAGGAATTCAGAGATGGCGAGCATGTATGTGTTTGTGTGTGAAAAACGCAGGATAGAAAATAGGAGAAAAGAAAGGAGAAAGGAAAAACATGGAGAAAGCAGTAAAGGATGCCGTGTTTTCCGAAGCGTTATTGTATTCAACTATGATTTATGAGGATTCGCTTTCCCATTTGAGCCAACGTATGAATTGCAATTTTGTCGTTACCTGAACTTACGAAATTCTCAACATTAACAAATAAAAGGGGGAATTGAAATTATCGAGCTGATACATTCACTTGAAAACATCGAACCGTCAGTTCGTCGTTTTTTTCCGAGAGGGGAAATAGATGAAGTCCGTAGCCCACTTCACACCGTACCCTAATCGATTTTAGCCCGGACCCTAGCCTACTTTACGCCATACCCCAGATGACTTTACTTCGTGTCCTACCCCAATTCAACCAATACGGTGGCTGACTTCAGCCCTTACCGTAGGTAACTTTACTCCGTACCCTGGCCGAATTCACCCCTTACCCTTGATGGCTATAACTTGTACCCCAGAAGAGTATATTCCGTATCCAAGATGTATTCAGCCTGTAAGTTAGCAGAATTTACCACGTACCTTACTCTGTAATACCCCGTATTCTACCTGACGTTATCCTCTAGTCAAGCCGACTTTACCCCACACCCTAATTAACCTTACCCCGTACCCTAGCCGACTATACCGCGTACCTCAGATGACGTTAGCCTTAGTATGCCTAGTACCCTAGTGTACTTTATCCCGTACCCTAGATGATCTTACCCCGCACCCTAGCTGATACTACCGCGTACCTCAGCTGACCTACACGACGTTATCTTATACTACCTCCTACTTGAGCCCACACTCCAAATGACCTTACCCTGTACCAAAGCCGACTATACCGCGTACCTTATCACGTGCCCTACCCGTCTTTACCCCCTAACTTATACGACGTTAGCACATACCCTTGTCTACTTTTTCCCGTACCCTAGATGATCTTACCCTTTACCCTAGCCGACACTACCGCGTACGTCACCTGAACTTATCTGGTACCTTACATGATTTTCTTTCGTACCTAACACGACGTTATCTTATACTCTGGCTTATTTGACCCTACACTCTAAATGACCTTACCCTGCACCACAGTCGATTATACCGCGTACCTTTGCTGACCTTATCACGCACCCTACCCGAATTTACCCCCTACCCTATCCGATGTTGGCACATACCCTAATCTACTTTATCTTGTACCCTGATGATCTTACACCGTACCCTAGCCGATACTACCGCGTACCTCAACTGACATTATCCTGTACCTTACACGATTTTATCCCGTACCTAACAAGACGTTATCTTATACTTTCGCCTACTTGACCACACACTTCAAATGACCTTACCCTGTACCACAGCCGATTATACCGCGTACCTTATCACGTGCACTACCCGACTTTACTCCCTACCTTATCCGACGTTAGCACATACCCTAGTCTACTTTATCCCGTACCCTAAATGATCTTACCCTATACCCTAGCCGACACTACCGCGTACCTCAACTGACATTATCCTGTATCTTACCCGATTTTATCCTGTACCTAACAAGACGTTATCTTACACTTTAGCCTACTTGACCCCACACTCTAAATGACCTTACCCTGTACCACAGCTGACTATACCGCGTACCTTAGCTGACCTTATCACGTACTCTACCCGACTTTACCCCCTAGCTTATAAGACGTTATCACATACCCTAGTCTACTTTATCCCGTACCCTAGACGATGTTTTCCCGTAACCTGAAAAAGTTTACCCAGTACCCTAGCCGACTTTACCCCGTACCTTAGCCAACCTGATCCCGTACCATATAGCCAACTTAACCTTATCTTTTAGTAGAATTTACACCATACCTTATCGGAATTTAGCCCGTACCTAGCCTACTTTACCTCGTATCCTAGAAGACTTCACCCCGCACCTTAGCCGACCTTATCCCGTAACCTAGCCGACTTTAACCCGTGCACTAGCTGAATGTACTGTGTACCCTAGCCGAAATCACCCTTGCCCTAAACGACTTTACCCCGTACTCTATCTGAGTTTACCTGGTCCCCTTGCCGACTTTAGCCCGCAAGCTAGCCTACTTTACCCCGTACCATACGGGTGACCCATTTTAATTTATGAATCCAAATATCTTCTGAACTGCCAGATCTACATAAAAAACGGTTGACACAAAAGTTGACCAGGACATAGGGGGCCATTGAATTGTACTATTGATGTTGACGTTGAGGTCTATTTTCCAAGTCATTTCAAGGTCAAGGCGATTTTTTAAATTGGAAACTTCTATTTTTGACTGCAGATTTGAATAAAGCGAAAAAATTGACGTCAAAAATGTGCCATGGAAATCTTGTTTTTGTGACCTTTGTCATGTCAAACGTCCAAAAAACGATCAGATGCCCTTTTGATGAATTTACGTGGTTTTCTGGTTAAAGCAAACGTTTAAGATGCTTTAAAAATGTCCCTAAAACGTGAAAGTCTCAGCCACTTTTACCACCTTGTCAGCCTCGACTTTCAGGTCAATTTTGAAGGTCATTTAAAGGTCAAGACGACTTTTTAAAAAGGAAATCCCTATTTTAGACTGCGGACTCGTAAAGAACGAGAAATTGTACGTGAAAATTGGTATTTTCAAGTCTTTCATTTTTACCTGCAGAAGGTCATATCAGGGTCAATTATTTGAAAAGCTCTTAGAAGCTTTTTTTTTTTTAATTGAGTGTTTTTCTGAGCAATCTCAACTATGAAGGTGCCTTTAATATGTACAAGATAAGTTGCACGAATTTCGACAGTCTTGACTAAATTGACTTTCAAGTATATTTTCAGGGTTTATGAAGGTCTGCATCATTTTTTTAAATAAAAAAGTTGAAATAAATGGAAGCACCCTGACCTTACTTTTAGCGTTACCCTAAAACAACGACCTGCCCGTAGTGAGTTCTGTTTCCTTTGGGGTGCTTGATTATCGTGAGTTCCCTTGCCTAAAATATTTATATTTAAAAAATCATCTTGACCTTTGAATGACCTTAAGAATAGACCTGAAGGTCGAGGCTAACAAGATGGTCCAGGTCGTTCACACTTTTACATTTCACCGACTTTTTTAAAGCATCTCAAAGGCTTTCTTTGCCCAGAAAAACGTAAATTCAGAAAAAGGACATCTGTTCGTTTTTTGGACATTTTACCTTGATTTTTGACCTTACCAAGGTCACGAAAACAATATTACCAAAGAATATTTTTGACGTAAAATTTCCCGCTCTATTCAAATCTGCTGCAAAAATAGGGGTTTCCATTTTAAAAAATCGTCCTGACCCTAAAATGAACTTGAAAATTCACCTGAAGGTTACAATCAATGGTACAGTTAAATGATCTCCTATGTCCTGGTCATATTTTGTATGAACTGTTTTTTATGAAGATGGGGTAGTTTAGAAGACATTTGGATTTATAGATTAAAATGGGTCACCCTGTACATGAAATCACCCAGTATTCTAGCCGAATTCACCTGGTACCCTTTAGCCTATACCCAAGCCTACTTTACCCCGTACCCTAACCGACAACTTTTTGGCCTAAAAATTTAACAATTTGATAGAAAATTAAACTCTCGGGTAGAAAATTAGCTTTTTTGATAAAAGAAACATATTTTCAGGTTCGAAGTTCAATTGTTTTGCGAAAAAGCGTCTCCTTTTGTGTTAAAACTAATTTAATTTCGTGAAAATTGGATGTTTCTTGGTAAAAACAGCATCTGGTTGTTTGAAGGTTCTTGTCGTTTGTTGGGATTTCATCTTTTTTAGTAGAATAAAATTAAAATTTTGTTGAAAATTCATATTTTTGGGTTCAAAATCCAACTGTAATTGATCAATTTGGTTAAATTTTTTTTTTTTGTTGGGAAAATTATCTCTTTTTTTGAAAATTTAGCTTTATGTTTGAGGATTCAAGTATTTTATTAAAAATTCGTATTTTTTTAATCAATTTAACTGGTAGGAAATTAGTTTTTTGTTTTTGTTAATAAGCTGCCATATAATAACATTTTCGGGGGTTGCAGCGCACTGGCCTTGTTACTAAATCGGTACCCTAGAAACGTAAACAGTCAGGGACGTCTGAACCGTTTCCAATTGGTATGCATAATATTGCGCAATATACTCAACTGAGTACTTGCGCACTGAGGCCTTCCCGAGGCGAGATTCGCAACCGTCTCTGGACCTGCCCGCTGAGAAACTGTGTAAGCCAACAGATCTAGAAATTAAAAAACCGGACCAGCTTCTATGGGACCAGCAGTGTATTATTTTTAATTTAAGATTAAAATCTTGTTTTTTTTTAAATATCAAATATTAGATTTTTCGTCGATAATTTTTGTGTGGCAAATAATTTTTTTTTTTTAATTCAACCTTATTTTTGTCTAAAAACCTCTCGATTATGAGTCTATGTGAACTATATTTGAACTATATTTGAACTATATTTTATATCTATTTGAACTTTATATGAACTTTGTACATTATTTTAACTCTATAGTTGAAATAGTTGAACCTAATAGTTGAATTTCCCACTAAAAAATATAAGTTTTCAACCAAAAGTGGAATAGTTAAATTTTTAGTTAAAAAATTAATTTTCAAACGTCCAAAAGATAAATTATTTGACATTTTCAGTTTAAAAAATTAATTTTTCACAAAAAAATAAAATTTTCAATCAGTTAAATTTAATAAAAAAAGAAGAATTTTCAACAAAATAGGTAAATCCTTAAACGGAAGGATTAAAAAAATTCATTTTGAACCAAAAAATTTTTATTGTTAACCAAATATGCAGTTAAATTTTGAACCAAAGAGGTGAATTAACAAAAAATTCAACAAAGTAGTTCAAATATAAACCAAATAGTTAAATTTTCAACCAAAAATATGAATTTTCCACTAAGAAGATTAATTTTCTTCCAAAAAATACCAATTTTCAATAAAATTATGAATTTTGAAACCAAAAAGACGAATTATCCATAAAACAGTTGAATTTTCAACCGGGAAATATGATTTTTTAACAAATAAGTCCATTTCTACCAAATACTTAAATTTTTAACCTGAAAATATGAGTTTTCAAAAAGCAAGTTAGTTTTCTACCAAAAAGATAAATTTTCAACCTGAAAATAGGATTTTTCAACAAAAATGTTAATTTTCTACCAAAAAATTATATTTTCTACCAAATGGTTGAACTTTCGAGTAAAAAAAAAAACATTTTTTACAAAGCGATTACATAAAGGTTAATTGACCATACAAAAGATCCTATTTATTTATAATTAATTAATAATATTTGACTTTAATTATTTTAACGATTTTAACTTTATTTAACACCATTTTAACTCTGTTTTATGTTCATTTTAACTTGACTTTAACTCTATTATATCCCTATTTTAACTTAATTTGAACTTAATTTGAACTTTATTTAAACTCCATTTGAACTTGCTAGCGTCATGCAATTTACAGGGGTTGTAGTCCTAAATAATGCACATGACTGATCAAGCCGGATCTTATAAGAATCCTTTTTTTTCTTCAATTTTACATTTTTCTCAAAAATCGTTTTAGGTATAAATTTTTTTCAATTTTAAATATATGTAAGAACAAAAATGCTATATTTTTTTTTAAGCAAAAAAAGTTGAGGTTGATTCATTAAATATCGTGAGAATGAAAAGAAAAAAATTAAATATATTCGGAATTTTTGAGAATTTTAATCACAGTATTGGCAGAATATTTATAACTATCTCAGTTGAAAAAATTTAAACTTAAAAAATGTTTGACTTTCATGGCCTATGGGAAATAAAAATTAAATAATGAATCATAAAAATGCGGAGGCGAAATGGATATACTTCCGAAAAGGTCACCCAAGAATATTGACTTGATAATAATTGGCCTAGGGGTTCCTTTTAGACCCTAGCTGAACGCATTAAAAGGATTTTTGGTTCAGATAAATATGAATCAAGTTATTAATAATTTTGACTTTTTTTTTAAATTAGATTTTTTCAAAATCTCGAAAAATGTTGATTTTGGAAAAATGTTCTTTACATAAGTTGTAGATCTTGTCGAAACACATATTTTTTATATTTATACTTGTTTTCTTAAAGTAATATTTTTCGAGAAAAATGACAAAAATGAATTTTGAGATTTATTCTTGGAATAGGGGGCGTTAGAAAAGGGTTTGGCCGTTGGAAAAGAAGTTCGGCGTGAGTTCGAGTGAGTGGAGTGGGTGTGGTTCACATCCACTCACACCGACACCCTTTTCCAACGGCAAAAAAAACCATGCGTCCTAAACTTGGGAATTTTAAATGGCCCACAACCCCTTCCACAACTGAAGCCGACCTCTTTACCAACGCTGAAAATTCATTCTTGTCATTTTTATCGAAAAATATTAATTTTAGAAAAAAAGTGTAAATGTAAAAAATATGTGTGTTCCACGAGTTCTATAACTTTTGTGAAAAACATTTTTTTCCAAAATCAATATTTCAAGAAAATACCCAAGAACATTCATTTAATACTTGGCGCAGGGGTACCTACCTGGTGTCAATTAAATTATTAATAATTTTTTCTTTCAAAATCTCAACAAATATTAATTTTGGAAAAAAATGTTGTGCATAACAGTTATAAATCTCTTCGAAACACATATTCTTTATATTTACACTTTTTTGATAAAATTAATATTTTTCGAGAAAAATGACCAAAATTAATTTTCAAATTTTTTGTTGAGAAAGGGGGCGTTGTAAAAGGGTTCGAACGTCGTAAAAAGGGTTCGGCGTGAGTGGGTAAAGGGGGTGTCATTCGCATCCAATAACGCCGACCCCCTTTTCCACCGGCCGTTTAAAATGCCCAAAATTAGGATGCCTGGTTTTTTCTAAGCCGTTGGAAAAAGGGGGTCGGCATGAGTGGATGTGAACCACACCCTCTCCACCCGCTTACTCCGTAACCCTTTTCCAACGCCCTCTATTCCAACGAGAAATCTTAAAATTAATTTTGGTCATTTTTCTCGAAAAATATTAGTTTCATAAAAAAAAGTATTGCTATAACAAATTTGTGTTTCGATGAGATCTACAACTTTCGTGCAGAACGTTTTTTTCCAAAATCAATATTTTTTTAGATTTTGAAAAAAAATAATTTAAAAAAAAGTCAAAATTATTAATAATTTAATTTATACTGATCTGCGCAAAAAATTCTTCTAGTGCGTTGAAAAAGGGTCTAAGCGGTTCCCCTGCACCAAGTATTGAGTGAATGTCCTTGGGTATGTTCTTGGAAAATTGATTTAGGAAAAAAATGTTGTACATAAAAGTTGTAGATCTCGTCGAAACACATATTTTTTACATTTATACTTCTTTTCTAAAATTAATATTCTAATATAATAATAACACAGCCCCACAAAAAAATCTTTTTTCGGGTCTGGAGGTCAGAACATGTTGACTATATGTTTTTTGGGTCGCTGAATCCGAATCCGAGGTAAAAAAAAGCCCAGCACGTGAGGGTTCTGACATAACCTCATAAAACCTGTTTGACGCCGAGGATAGGTATCGGTGTTTGTTGCTATCGAATTCTATTAGTTTTCTGTAGTTTTCCACTTCTCTGATCAAATTTTCAGGGCTTCTATCAAAAATCCAGCTACAGACGGTATTGATAGTTGGGGAAATTAGGATTTGATTCTCTATGTGAAAATGTCCGAAAAGAATGTACACGTGAGTAATAAAATAAAAAAACAAATAAAAATACCAAATCCAATTTCAAGAGTGCCGAAAATGAAATCTATAAGTAAAATGCAATGTTCGCAATAGTTTTGCAGTGGAACCGAGTATTCAGGATGACAGTTCAGATGTTAAATCCCTGAATTGCGCGCGCGCATAATTTTACAAAGCTGTGGAGCTAGAAGTGAATATAATGTGGGTTAATGATATAATTATGTCACTGCGTTCGCAGTAATGTCCGTATAATCGGGCAGCTGCTGCTCTTGCACTGCACCACACCGCGAGCGAGTCGTTTCCGTTCGTACATTTTTCAACCGGTTGTTCTTTGTCATTTAAATGTACTGCTATATTATTCACATTAGAAACATCTTGTTATGACGATTTACTACGTATATTTTTAATACTTTTTCTGTTAAAACACACATGCAACGCGCAATATTACTTTAGCATAAAAGACTAATGCATAAAAGACTAATGGGGAAATGGGATGGTTTATTCTAAGCGGAAGTATAGAGGGGGATAAGGAAGGGGAATTCACACGTTCAGGAGGAAAGAGGGGAACAGTAATTGATTATGTGGTAGTGGACGAGAAGGTAAGGGAGAAGGTTAAGAAACAAAGAGGTAGGGAATTATGTAGATTCGGATCACTTTTCCTTAATAGTTACAGTAGAGGGAGAAATGGGTAATAAAAATAAGGATAAAAAAAGTAAAGGTACAAAAAGAGGAAGAGAGAATTGTTTACTGGACGGAAAAAAAAATTGAGGAAAAAGTCGAGAATATCAAAATGGGAGAGGCAAAATGTAGACGAAGAGTTGGAAATAATTATAGGAGAAATAAAAAGAGTATTAGGGTGCACAAGCAAAAGAGAATTTAGTGATGGAGGGGATGGAAGTTGATGGAATGAGGAATATAAACAGAAGAAGAAGGAAGTGAGAAGGGAAATAAGAAAATGGAGAAAAGGTACATGTAGTCGAGAAGAATATAGGAGAAAAAAGGAGTATACTCAGTTGTGTGAGCAAAAAAAAGAGGAGGAAAATAAATGGCTTAAAGAAGAAGCGGAGAAGGTTAGGATGGAAGAAGAGGTTTGGAATGTAGTAAATAGAGAGAGAAGAAGGAAAAGAGCTAACCAGGATATTGAGATGGTAGAATGGAAAAAATATTTTATGGAATTACTAGGAGGGGTAGAGAAGGAAGTTAGGAAAGGAAGAAAAGATGGTAGGTTAACAGAAGAGGAGGTGGGCATTACAAGGGAGGAAACAGTTAAGGTATTAGGGATGATGAAAGATGGAAAGGCTCCTCGAATAGATGAGCTTCCAAATGAAGTCTGAAGATATGGGGGACAGCATTAAAGGAATGGGCATAGATAATGTGCAAGAGAGTATTGAGAGGAGAGGGGTGGCGAGAGCTATGGAAAGGAGCAATAGTGATACCAATAGTTAAGAAAGGCAAAGGGGACGATGTTAAGGACTATAGAGGAATGCCACTAATGCCAACACTGTATAAAGTATATGTGACAGTTGTATCGGAGAGGTTAAAAAAAGAATTTGTGGAAAAAAAAAGATAGAGCCACCGAATCTTTCAGGGTTTAGAAAAGGGATGAGGGTGATGGGCAATATATATGTTCGAACTATCTAGTAAATAGGAGGATTAAAGGAGAGAAAGGGGCAATGATAGCAATGTTCGTGGACTTGAAGGCGGCGTTTGACTCATTAGACCATGGCGAGATAGAAAAAGTTATGATGACAAAAGGGGATAAAAGAGGGATTAGTAATGAGAGTATCATACATTTTTAGAGAGACAAAAGGCAAGGTAAAGGTAGGAGAAAAAGTAGGGGATAGTTTATGGTTGGTGAGAAAAGTAAGGCAAGGATGTCTGCTGATCCCACTTTTATTTAATATATTAATATCAGACTTGGAAGAAGAAATGAAGAGAAAGGGTGGGAAGGAGTTAGGATAGGGAACGAAAAGATATATACACTGGCATACGCAGACGATATAGTGTTGATAGCAGAGGATGAAGAAGGGATAGCGGGCTTGATAACAGGATTAGAGAAGTAGTTAGATGGGAAAAAGTTGAATTTAAATGTAAAAAAGACAAAGATAATGGGGCTTAGAAAAGGAGGGAGAAGAAAGAAAGAATGGACGGGGATATGGAAGGGAATACAATTAGAAGAAGTAAAAGAGTTCACGTATTTGGGATATACCTTGCAAACAAATGGAGATCATAGAGCTCATATAAGAGAAAGGACAAAAAAAGCAGCAGCGGTATTGAAACAGATATGGGAATAGGAAAAAGAAGATTTAAAAAAATTGGAGAAGAAGAATGTGGTTATTTCATACGCTGGTATGGCCGGTATTAGGTTATGGAGCAAAGATACACATGGATATGGAAAGAAAGGAAAGAGATTAAGAGTTTAAAAGAAAGGTATATAAGGTGGACGCTGGGGGTAGACTGGAGGACGTCGGGATCTATGGTGAGAGAAGAAGCGCAGAGATAAATAAAGTAATAGAGCGGGAAAGAGAGCACGGAGTTTTGTGACGAAGCTGAGGGAGGGAAAGGGAGAGGAGTTGGCGAGAAAGTGTTTGATGGAGGTGGAAGGGAGGAGATAAAGGGCGATGGAATTAACGAGATGGAAAGAAGAAAGGAGGGAGCTCTTTAAGGCTAGAGATATATAAGACTGGACTGGAGTAAACTATAAAGAAATGGAAAGAAGGGAAAGGAAAAGACAATGAATAGAAAGATGGGGGATGATTGAGGAATCAAAATATAATAAATGGTATAAGATGATAAAAAAGTAAGAAGTACCAAATTATTTAGAAAAGGGATGGGAGAGAAAAGACGGACCAGAATAGCAAGATTTAGATTGGGAAACGAAGTAAGGGAAGGTATGTATTGGGAAAAGAAAGAGAACAGGAGGTGCAGAACATGCGAATGGGAAGAGGAAACATGGAAGCATGTATGGGAAGAATGTAGGAGAGGAATGGAAGATAAAGGAAGCTAGCAGGAGAGTGTGGTACACATTCTAGGAAAGGAGGCGTTGGGGGAAGAGTGGATGAAGGAGTTAGAGGATGCTAGGGGAGGGAATGACAAATATTGAAAGAATCGAAGCAAATAAGTGGAAAAATGTAGGTACAAAAGAAGTGAAAGAAAAAGGAAACGGAAGTCGCTTAAACGTAGAAGCGTAACGATTTGTAAGTAATGGTTATGCAATAGAATAAGTAAATTAAGATGCGTTTGCGTTATCGCTCTCTCACACGCACACTTGTGCGCTAACACGTCCCAAATTGCGCTATCGTCAAAAATATGAATAAGTTTCTAGATATAGGATTTTCTTTAAATACGTGTAAATAAGTGTAAATAGTAAGGATAAGATTTATAAAATATATAGACAGAAGTATTGTAAGAAATGGAAGGCATGTAAACCCTTAGGGGACACATTATGAATAAAGAAGAATAAATTTAAATTCTTTATAAACGTCCGACATTCAGATTTAACTACGAAATTTCAAACAATTCTCAGGAACAACTAAGAACATCTTCTTAAATTGGTCAATAACAACCCTGTACAATAGTCAAAAGCATCTCTTAGCAACGATCAATAAGAACCCGTGAGTTAGGGTGATGTGAATGCGAGGGATAAGAATGGTCCCATGAGATATGGGGGGGGGGGGGTGCGAGGCATCAAGAACTAGGAATCCAGCGATTAAATTTAAATAACCCACTCTTAAATCGATGGGTTCTACAATTATTAGGCTATTGTTCCGTTACCGTTACGAAAGCGACTATCATTCCATTACGAATAAGCTACTAGTCTATCGTTTCGCTATGGATAATAACTAGTCTCCTTTTCTTTTTTCAAAAATTTTACTGTTGTTACTGAACTTCACCTCTCTACCTAATGGTATGTCATTGTATTTCGATGCTAAAAAATTATGCTTTAAAATACTTTTACTTTGTATGTAATTTCCTATGTAATTATTTTAATAGATTTAACCATGGATTTCTGATGAGGTTACTATGACTATTGACGAAACGTCAAACTTTATTAAATCTTATTTGGTCTCCAAGTGTTGCTAATTTTTTTAAATAGATATATTTTATCCAGACCTTAAAACATTATTGACGATTTTCAATCTTTCTTCCATCTATCTATCATAGTGAAATTTCTGTCATAGTAAAATGCTAGTGAAATTTAATTGCTGAATGTAGAAATTTTTTTTTTAATATTGTCGTCGTTCCAAATTGATTCCGAAAAATATTAGTAACTATGTTAAAAATGTAACTGAACTTAGTACGTATAGCTCTTTATCGTCAACAGAAATTAAGCTATGTAACTGAAAAACTAAAAATCCAGCTCAGGAAAATTGAAATTGAAGATATTCATAATCATGTAAATCTTATTGCTAAAGAAACTTGAAATTTCGAAAAATAAAAATAAAAGCCTTATGCCTAATATGGAATTTGCCATATTTATTTACAAATTTGAAAATTTTAATGAGTCTTATGTCTGCAAAGATGAAATAGTTTTAAATAACAAATTCCGAAATTTGCTACTAACTAATCCTGATAATCTTTTTACTAATAAAAATAAATTGGAATCTTCTTCTGATCCTTGGCTTGTTAATTTGTCAGAAAAGACAATTCCTGAACCTGTGGCTGACATACTTCAACTTCGCGAAAAATTGAGTTTTTGTTCTATTTCAAAACAAGAAAACCAAATATTAGAAATGGTAAAAGATTCAGAAATTAATTTAGAAAAGATCCGATTCGAATCTAGAGAAGAATTTAGAATTATTCTAAAATGAATAAAATGCTGAGTGACACCAGATAATATGAAAAATCGCTTCTAATCCTCTCAAAAATGTCAAACTTCTACTTTTGATGTAATAAAAGTGTGGAATTCTAAAGGATATTTCGGTAGTAATGTTAAAACAAAGTCATTGTCAACTTCCAATACCAACATAGCAAAAATGTATGGCCTTCCAAAGGTTCATAAAATTAATTTTCTTCTAAGACCTGTGGTATCTTATATTAACCCTCCAACTTATTACTTGGCTAAAACTATGAGTAAAATTTTATCTGATTCTATTCCGAAATTAAATTCCTTCATTAATCTCACTATTTACTTATAAACTTTTAGATTTGGTTCTCTCTGGTATCTATAAGAGATTGAATCAGAATAAAAGCTTTACTAATATTTCTCAAAATGAAATTAAATCTGGTATCTCTTTTCTCATGAATTCTACTAGTTTTCAATTTAATAATAATTTTTACAATAAAAAATTCGGGACTCCAATAGGGTCTCTGATATCAGGTATTCTTGCTGAAATTGTCTTACAAGATCTCAAATTAGAAATTTAACCAAATTTAAAGGTAAAAAACCATTCGTTTTATAGATAAGTGAATCTGTGAAGTTCAATCTGAGAATTATATCAGTTTTTTAAACTTCATAATTATCAGAAAAAATGCAAACGATATTATCACAAAGTGGTTTAGAAAATGTACATATTCCGGTAGACTTTTAAATTTGTTGTCAAATGATCCTTTACACCAAAAGATTGGTATTGTGAAGAATTTAGTCGATTCGGATATTCTTCTCTCCCATGAATCTTTTCACCATGAAAATTTGATTTGTTAAAAAAAATATCAAATTACAATAGTTATTCTAAAATTTGTATTGAAAAACACATCAAAATAAGACTCTTTAAAATTAATAATAAAAAGCCTTTCGAGTTAAATTTAACAAATAATAATAGACAGAAAAAATTTGTCTCTTTTAACTTTTATCCAGATATATCTTATCCAATTCGTAGACTTTTTTCTAACTTTAATAATAATTCTTCTTTTAGAATTGATTCAAAATTTGACTGTTTTATCAACTTGGGCAAAGACTTATTGGAAAAATTAGAACAGTGCAATGTTGTCCATGAATTGGATTGTTCTTGTGGTATGTCCTATATTGGACAAACTGAAAGATCGCTAGATACAAATGAGATGAAATTAAAATACTACATAAAGAGTAAAATTATTTTAAAAGAACCTTTGTCGAGATGATGTATATTAAAAATGAGAATGACAATGCTTTGAACAATATCACTGATTTGAAATTTTACAATTATGCTTATAATATGGTTTTCGATAAAGTTTGTTAATGGCATTTTAACTTTTAAAATTCGTTAAAAAATTTTAATTTGGCGCCTAAATTTTCTTTTTTCCGAACCCGTATGGTCGATCCTTTCAGCACTCGATCGACTCGGGGCCTGCATGGTAAATTGTACCATTGGCTGAACTGAAGCGGGCTATATGTGACCGTCCGCGAAGAAAGGGACCTAATGGGTCAAAGCTGAATTTTACAGGACGGGCGATCGTAGTAGATTCCGCAAGCCAGCATTTGAGTAGTGGGGATGCGTCTACGAAAATCACCCCCTCCACTTACCACTACACTTTAAAGCGCGAGCCAGTGTTGCTCACGGACACGTCGCGTACAGCTGTAGTGGTAAGTGGTGGGGTTGGCTTTGATAGGCCTCTCGTTTGGTCGCCGCGTATGCTTATCATGCCTATGTTTGTAGCTTAATAACAGAAAAACTAATCAACTTAAACAATTTTTGATTATTGGAAATGAAAGAGTAACTCAGAAACTATCGATTGGTGTAAGCAAATGAAAATCGATTTTTTCTGCATCAGGTCCCTTTCTTCGCGGACGGTCACAATTAAAGAGACTCAAGCGGGTTTCTAGAAAAAGAGGTTTACCAGAGACCATATATTTGTCCTTAAGACGTTGATTAATAAATGTCTAAAGCGAGAAAAAGAAAAATTATATATTGGATTCATTGATTTAAAGAATGCATTTGACACGGTAGATAACTTCTTTATCAAAAGTTGCACAAAATTGGAATTTAAGGAAAGATGCTGGAAATGATCAAGACAATATACAGGGATACAGTCAACGAGGTCATGGGGACCGAGGGGAACACGGAATGTTTCGAAACCAGAAGAGAAGTGAGACGAGGATGCCCGCTAAGTCCCTCACTGTTCAATATATTTATTGACGACATAAACGAATTTGTGAGAGAAAACGAAGGTGGAAGAGTAATAACCAATGAGAAAGTGTGCGCCCTTAAATTCGAAGACGACATAGCAGTAGTAGCAGACTTCCCAAAAGGGTTAAGCAATATCTTAAACACTATTATGGAGACTATGGAGACTATTATGGAGACAAGGTGGAAGAATTTGGCTGTTTCAAAAATTAGGATATTGGTTTTCATCAAGTGGAAAACACAGGAAACATGTCAACATAATGCACCCAAAATGCAAAAGGCAGCTAACATAATATGTTGAGTCATGACAAGGGCAAACATTTCAGGTCTACATAGATAGAATATTACATCTGATGGAAGTTCTCGTAAAATCTGGCAGTTTGTATGGGGTAGAAATTTCGGCGTTGGGAGAGGTGGGAAGAATTGGAAAGAACGCAAGCAAAATTCATAAAAATAACAACGGGTTTGGATAAAGCTCTCCCGGATATATCTGGAGATTGGAAGCAGGTCGAAAAAGTATAGAAATAGAAGCAAGAAATAGAGCTAGTACATATATGATCGAGATTTTGCAAATGACGGAAGGTAGGCTGCCGAATGTTTGCCTCAAAGAAAAGGTCAGAGGAATTCAAAACAAGGATCCGACAGAGTGGTGCAAAGGATTAATGGAGGCCCTAAGGGAGGTCGGAGACGAAGAAACTTTGAGATGAACTTGGGAAGGAAAAGGGGAAAAATTAAAAGAGATTAAGAATAATTTCGCTAAGGGCATTAGCCCAAAAAAGACCCAGAGATCCAAATGGATTGGCTTAGGGTAGACGAATCTTCATACTGTCAATTGTACAGGACGTGGAAAAAGGAACTGGGGAAAGAAAAGTATGGGCGTGACAAAAAAGTAGGATACAAGGACAAGAACCAATAGGTTAGACTAAGATGTGGCAATGCAGGTAGAGCAGGAAACAAAGGTTTCAAAAAGACAGGATGTAGGCTATGTGGAGAGGAAGAGGAGAACATGGAACACATTTCAAGGTGCTGGAAAGCTAAGGAAAAATTTGAAAAGAAATAGGTGGATGAAGTAGAGAAATGGGTGGGAGGTAGCTATGGACCCAATTTAGTGGAAAAGTTATGTAAAACTTTGTCGGGGAAACTGATATCAGTCTCTGCAGATATGCGAGCCAATTTGAGAAATTTTCCAAAGAGTAAGTAGGCGAAGAGGTAATAGAGGATGAGATTATAAGCGACGATTAAGAAAACAGACTGTTAACCTGCTTGAGTTAAGCTAAATATTGTATAAATTTAAATACTAATGTTTTTATTGATTCAAGTCTCCAGAATAAGGATCACCAAAGTGAGAATATCAAGCAGCAATATTAGGCAATGTTCTTAAAGTTAGAGGAAACAATGCAGAATAAATGATTTTAAGAATACTAAGCGGAGAATGGTACGAATGAGCTAAACATGAGATTTTTTTACTTTTTGTAACGAAGCATATTAAAAAATGTGTAGTTTTCTGTTCTTCAGTCTGTATAGTGTGTCATTTTTGTAATATTTTCAGAAATAAAGTAATAACAAATTAAGGATATTGTTTCGAAGATGCTCAGTGATAAAAATATTAATTAATTATCTTCTTGATTACAGTTTTCTGTCTTATGTCTTGTCTAGATAAAATTTCAAACATATCCTATAAGTCATGTCATTATGTAATTCTGGTGAATGATTTGAGAAATATACATTTGAGATGCTTTTCTATGGATCTCAAAGCTTTTTTGTGTACAACAATTTAAGTCTATTACATTTTTATAAATTTCAATTAAACTTATAAACTAATCAACAATCTTGGATATGTCAGCAAACTTGTTTACTGAATTAATATTAATCAATTAGGCTATCTACTTTATGCAACAAAATTTATTTTTCACTTATCAGTTAGTAGCTGCATAATCCATATGTTCATCAGTAGAATATTCATTATGTTTGATAGGTAGAACAATATTCTCCGCGGAATTGATCAAATCTGTTGAATATTAATCGCAGTTCTCAGTTATATCACTGTGAATAAATTAAAAAAAGACATTGCAATATGAAAAGGTTCATTCAAGAAAAAGTTAATTTCTTAATAACAGTACTTATACACTCTTGGCAAGTGTTGAGCTCTACTCTGCATTTTTCTAAGCCAGTCAGTATGGAATGAAGTACATATTATAATGAATACGGTAATTAAACTTTTATTTATAAATTCACGGGGACCGGTCCGGAATCTGAATAATTTTCTTTTAAAATGATAAAAAACAAAATAAAATGTTTGATATCCGAACTCGGCATCTTTGAGGTTGGAACTTTTAACAATACACCTAGACCGGTGTATTAACAATAACGTTATTACAATAACGACCTTAGCAGCGCTCAATAAAATTCCCTAGCAACGCTCAATAACAACTTAAAGCAACAGCTAAGAACATACTTAACAAGGGACAAGAACAACCTTCGTAACTGGTCAATAGCAAACCTTAGCAAAGATAAAAAAACATTTTCTAGCAATGGTTAATGAAATCCTTCAACAACAGTCAATATATTCCTCGTCAACGTTCAATGACAATCCTTAGCAACGGCTATCAACAACCCTTAGAAACGGATAATAACATCCTCTAGCAACGTTCAATAAGAACCCGTGAGTTAGGATAATGTGAGTGCACGGGATAAGAATAGTCCCGTGAGATATGGGTGGTGCGAGGGATCAAGAACCAAGAATCCTGCGCTTAAATTTGAATAA
>CAKNWT010235653.1:2977-13536 GCA_932066315.1 Andricus coriarius
CGGTGGAGTCTTTTTGTTGGTCGTCGTGTTGTCGTTGCCAATATCTTGTATATACTGGATAACTTTTAAAAGACTAATCGTATTGGCGCTTGCTTTGGCACACGTATGCATGGAACAAAAATGAAGGTAAAGTTTATTAATCAGTCTTTTTTGACACGTATTTTTGTTCTAATCATAAAAAATTACATTTGAAAAATTTATGTTTGAAAAAACGACACAAAATACGAAAAAAATAAATAAGTAAAATTTGTTCAACCAAAAAATATCTACATATTTTGTATTAATTGTTTCTTGATAGCACGCGCAAATTGTGTGTTAGTCATAAAAGATAACATTAAAAATTAAAAAATTAAATGTTGGGGAAATCGACACACGATACGAAAAAAATTAGTATACAAAAGTTCTTCACCGGAAAAAGATACACATATTTGTTATTATTATTTTTTTAGGATGTACAGTTTTTGTTTTACTTGTAAAACATAAAAATAGGTATAAAAAAAATTTCGGAAAAACAACACAAGATACGTAAAAAAATGAATGGTTAAAAGTTGTTCACCCAAAATAGATCTAAAAATGTTTTATTAACCATTTTTTTTATAAAGCGCGTATTTATTGTTTCAATCGTAAAAAATTGCATTTAAAATAAAAAATTAAATGTTTAAAAAAACGATGCAACATACAATATAATGTTTAATAACCAAATTGTTCGCCTCAATTAGATCGACAAATTTGCTTCAGAATATTTTTTGACTGGACGTGCACTTTTTTACATTGTAAAAACACAACCATGACACAACTATGTCTCTTTCAACATCAATAGATATTGTATAGTATAATAATATACATTTATTTAAATAATACATTTTTCAGGGTACGTGCGAATAAAAATAAATGCAGAATATAGAGCAAATATTAAAATAATCATGAGAAATAAAATGTGTACTTTATTTTACAATATCTGAATAAGCAGTCACGGACCGAGGTGAAGTAATTAATGTAATATACATTTAATATAAGATATTTAAACATAACATATACATTTTTTCATTTTGGACACATTATCATCAAGTGCGAAGCACGAGACACTTGTTCAGAATGCGCTCGTTAAAGCCAAAGGAGGTTTAATATAAGGAAACTCGCAATCGCCAAAATACCGTTGTCGATGGTTTGACCTTTAATTTTTAAAGGTCTATGCGCGCGATGAGAATATGCCCGGATGACGGACAGATTTGTTATAATAACTTTCGATCGGAAGATGTAAATATTCTATTATGTTTAGTTTCAGTTAAATACATTCATTTTTAATAACGTCTTACTCTGTAGTATAGTTTTTGTGTTTACATTAGTAGTTTTCAAAAGCAATTTGAACTCGAAATTAGTAACAATATTTAGTATTCGAACATACAGGATACTTAGATAAGGAATTGAAATTCTTTCTCTCTAATTCAGGCCCATTTGAAGCCCATCTGACGAGATGTGAGTAGACTAAGTTCCTTAGCATTCCATTGGGCTGTCATGTTCTGTCACGCCTAAACTCTCAGTCGGCATGCCACTGACTGCTACAGAGATCCTTTGTCGTGTGAATGTAAAGCCACCCACGTCAAGGAATGAGAAACCTTCAAAGGGGACTTGAACTCTTGGGGATAATATAGTAAATCTGTATACTACCTTTAATTTACCACCAAAGTTCCTTTTCATTGCGAAAGATAGTATATTAAAGAACCGGAGAAAAAAATCTAAATTTTAAATATTATATTTCTTAATTTTTAGTCGTTGTTTTAAATCATTTAAGCAGGCCCCCCAAACTTGACGGCGATAAAGTTTCGTGTAGATAGTTTTCTTCTGCAAAATTAATATTTATTAATGGCATAAAAACAGAAAGTTCATTGCATAAAAAGGGGAAAATCAATTATGTGAAAATTGAATATTGATTTAGCGCAATATAACGGAATATCCAGGGGGAAATGTCAAAATTGATACTGAAGTTATCGTGTAATCTCTCGATCAATTTTACTATTATAATTATTAGGTGCCCTAAATATTTAACCTAAAATCAATTTTAAATAAAAACTGCTTAAAATTTAAGTTCACTAAATAAAATCGGTGACTAAATCTGTCAACCAATATTCGGGTTCAAAGAATTCCTGGTTCAAAAATACCCAGGTTTTTCGAATTATTGGAGAAATCGTCCGACCATACCAGTTTTGATATTTTTCCCTCGATATTTCGGTGATATTTCGCTGAATTAACATTTATTTTCCACGGAATTTATTTGTCGACTTTTATTAAATAAATATTATATTCTCCATATCACAAGCAAGTAATTATTTATTTCTTTTCATGGCTTATAACCTTCTTGACAGTTTTAATAAGCATCTATGCGACACGTCAGTGACAGATGATTTTTTGAACTATCTACATGATACTTTCTCACGGTCAAATGCATTGCAGATTGAGGAGACTGATTCAAAGAACATAAAAATTATAATTTCTAAGAAATTAAATGCTACAAGATGCCTGCTGCTTCATGTAAGCTAAAAAAAACACTCACACTCAAAACACTGAGCTGAAAGCATGCGGAAGATTTAACAGATTTTAAACCGAGGTCATTGCAAAATAAAGGACAAAAAATACAACAAACAAAAACCAATCTACATCATATTTAAAGCTTCCTTTCTCAACGTTATGTGTGATGATGAAATTTCTCCAATAGCTTTCCTTTCGCTTCCGTGCTTCTTTTAGCTGACCATCACTTGCAACGCACATAGAACCATTGAAAATCTTTCCTTGAAGAAACTCTCCTTTCTTACGCTATTCTCGTTCCCGCAGATAATACGCTTTTAATTCGAGGTTGTGTTAAAAAATGCTTTACGAGCTCAGAGCGAATCTTTGCCAGTATGATTTGCTCGACCATTAAAGTCTGACACCGCACGTAGTCAGGATCTTTCTCGACTACAATAGACTCTCGACCCGAAGCAAGTTCGTAGGTGATCGATCGGGTAATTGGCAGTATTATGAAGCCTAATCTAGTAGTAGAACTGGACCTGTAACACACACATACTCATCCAGTATTATGAGGCCTTTATCAAGCGTTAATTGGGTTATGGGCAAATGATCTGTCGTCACAAGGGAGTTTGTATCGAGTAAGCTTTTGTATCATTATTAACTTCGGCAGACCATATTGACTATTGTTATCGGTAGTTACCGAAATTTTATTTCACAGATAGTCAGTATCTGCGCATTCATAACGAAGGATTACTTAATTATGAGGACTATTTCGCCTCGAGGTTTATGAATTTCTAAATAGAATCAAGTACATTTATCTCTTGGGAATACGCACTAATAATTGTAACTATGAAATGCATTTCGCTGATGAGTACTGACTGTAAAATTTAATTACTGCAATGTAATTAAAGTAGAAAGGCACTAGAATTAGGGCTAATGCAGAATATAATGATGGTCAAAATATACTGAATTCCTATAGCGGATACCTAATAAAGAGACCTGGTTCCAATCTGTTTATTATATGAACAAAGCAAGAAGTGCTTGTGGTAGGATAATGTTATTATACGTAGCATGCATATTAATTCGTACGCTTTTGCAATTGCTTCCTCCGTTAATAATAGAAATTTTTCTCTCCATTATCAACGTTATGCTGAAACTTTATTTTATTAGCAATAATTTCTGACGCTTAATTAAAAAATTGCATTAGTCATATTTCATCAGTTATGGAGAAATTCCTACGCATGGAAAAAACATAAGATTTTATGACAGGGATGCCGGGCTATCCACCGCTATTCCTGAAATTCAAAGACCTGCAAATGATCGGCCGAGCGCATACTGATTGGCCTGAGCGCCTGATTGGAATCAGACTTCATTATATCGAAGATATTTCAAATTTTCCCTACAATAACGACTATATGTGACCTAACGTACAGCTAAAGTGATAAGTAGTGGTGGGCGTTTTCGTAGGCCTCTCGTTCCGTCTCCAATTGCGCTTATCAGGCCTATGTTTGTAGCCTATTAACAAAAGAAGAAATTGACTCACAAAAGTTATGATTGTTACAAATTGAAGATCAACTAAAAAACTATCGATTCTTGGCAAAACCTAAAAATCGATTTTTAGGAGCCAGGTCCCTTTTTTGAGTCGAAGAAATAAAATTATGAAAACAAAAATTGAAATTATCTGGAAGATTGGGAAATTTATTTAATAAAACTAATTGTCCTATAAAAAAACTGGAAACATATCTGGATTCGTCTCAGCCGTATCTCTAGGAGTTTTTCAAATTATGCCAAAACAATGCTTTTTAAACAATTGAATCGTTATAAACAATTCGGAATTCAATATAAACAAATGTATCAATCTGAAAATAATTTCAAGCACATTAGTAGATACTTCAATAAAATACCCCGAGTAGTTTTTTAACTCACCGCAAAAAAATAATTATTTAAACAAATAAAATGTTTATGATAAATGTTAAGATTTTTGGTTGTTTAATGTACAATAGCTTAAACTAACACTAAATAAACACAAACTCAATAAGGATAAGACTATTGTCAATTTGAACAAACCACTCACAGTGAACAATTCATCAATTAAACATTGTTTCTACCCCCTCCACTCTCACTCGAAAAATCCTTTGAATATGGATTTGAATATTGTGGCATATAGCAAACAATTATATTATTTAAAATATTTATTATTTGCTTACATAATTATTGAACATCAATTTATCACAAACAATAACCAGATGAGGTTATCCGAGATACATCCAGCGATACCTTTAGATTTTTTCTGCGACTTTTAGTTTGTTCTGAATATTGAAATCTATATTCGAAGGATTTTTCGAGTGAGAGTGGAGGGGGTAAAACATTTAAATAAATAATAAATATTATAAACAATATGATTGTTTAAATAATATATTTTTTTGCATGATTAGAAAAACTCCTAGAGATGTGGCCGAGACGCATCCAACGATATCTTTAGATTCTTTCTGGGACTATTAATTTTTTCTAGCTATATGTCCGAATATTGAAACCCATATGCAAAGGCTTTTTTGTTATGTAGTGAGAGTGGAGGGGATAAAAACAATTTTTAATTGATGAATTATTCACTATAAGTGGTTTGTTAAAATTGACAATAGTGTAATCTTGATTGAATTTGCGTTTATTAAGTGTTAGTGTAAGTTACTGTACATTAAAAAGTCAAAAACGTAACAAAATTTATAAAAATTGTATTTGTTTCAATTATTATTTCTTCGCGGTGATTAAAACAACTCTCAGGGTATTTTATTGAAGTATCTACTTTTTGTGCTTCGAACTATTTTCAGACTGATATATTTCTTTATATTGAATTCCGAAATGTTTATAACAATTTAATTGCTTGAAAATCATTTTTTTGGCATAGTTCGAAAAACTCATGAGATATGGCTGAGACGAATCCAGATATGTTTACAGTTATTTGATAGGACAATTAGCTTTCTTTAAATAAATTCCACAATTTTCTGATCTCTATGTATAGCTAAATTTAAGATCGTAAATGATCAGTGTAGTTTTTCGAAAAATTGGTCTTTGATTTTTAAATGATTTTTTTAAACACAGGAAAAAAATATAATTCGAGCAAAAACTTTTACTTATTTAAAATTATAAAAAACAACCAAAGCATAAATGAAAAGTTTTCGTTTCATTGGAAAATTTACATTGCTTGTGTGGATTGTGTATCTTGGAAATCACTGCATTTTTCGAAAGTTTTTGTTAATATAGATGCTAAAATACTTTATTTGTTAAACAAATTATTTAAAAAATTTCTGAGCTACTTTTCGAAGAATTTCTTCGGATATTTATAATCAGGGTGCGTTTTTGGGTACGTCCAGCTAAAATTACCCTCTAGACCTCTCAGTGCATAGAAATGTATTATTGGCGACTTGATTACCCTATCTAAATTTTGGCGAAAAAGTAATTTCGTTTAACACTTTCTAATTTCGCAAAATTTTATTCAATTAATCTGAACCAAACAGCATGTAAAAATATAAGATTTTAGCATACTGAAACCTTTCATCCTTCAACATCGATTTTTTAGCCACTACACCGCTTTTTTCGAAACTCTGTCGAGTTTTGCAATTACACGAGAAAAAAGATCCACACAGGGATTATGTGAATCACTCGGCGTCCAGCAAAGACTTCTACAGCTGTTCGTTAGCCAATCCGATTGTTTGAGTAATGATCAGACACTTAATTTCTAGTGGAGCGTATTGGGGTTCAAATAACCACAGCCAAATTTTAGTTGCAAAAGGAAAGAGTTTATTTTATGGCATAAAAAGCCTCCACTCGGTGAGTGGAGGAAAAAGCCGAAATTCAAATTGTAATCACAAGAGTAAGTCAGACATTACCTCATCCATACAGTGGTAAACACAAATAATCCAACCTGAGACTCGTTGATAATAGTGGGGTCACAAACAGTCCGCCATACAGTAATCCACTCAAAATCGATGCACATAATCCAAAACATGAGACTCGTTCTTATGATATTTAACACTCACAATGGCTCACACACATAATCCAAACATGAGACTCGTTCACACTGGCAAATACACGGAACCTCCTACCACAAAGGGTCAACTTGAACTGAACTGAACTTTGAGGAAAAATAATAATTATAAAAGTGAAAACAAATTCCTTATCCAATGACCTATAAAGTCGTGGGAAAAGGTTCCATTCTACCTGCTCGGCGCTGACCTTCGAGTTACGCGCAGAGTTTACAGTTTTATTTCAGGTGCAGCCCCTTTTCCGAGAATGAATAAACTA
The DNA here is from genome assembly GCA_932066315.1 of Andricus coriarius. Taxonomy (NCBI): domain Eukaryota; kingdom Metazoa; phylum Arthropoda; class Insecta; order Hymenoptera; family Cynipidae; genus Andricus; species Andricus coriarius. The sequence continues at coordinate 9,782 of CAKNWT010235653.1, forward strand.
AAGAGACAATAACTAAGTCAAACTCCCCACAATTTCAGATGACGGTAAAAAGCAGCCAAACACCGATCATAGCACGTCATTACTTTATAAACCTAGGACTCTAAGTAAAACGCTTATGGGTCTAGGGCGTCTGGGTATATAAATATTATTTTAGGGATCATTTACAGGCGCTAAAATCGCACTTATGATGGAGCTGTGATAAAAATTCAGTAAAGTAACTGAAGAAATACATGGAAATGTTGGGAAATTTGAATTAGGGATCGTCCGATAGTTTCGTAAGGATAACTTTCAAAATTTCAGCCCCCTCCCCTTCGCTCGGCCTTTTCTATCGAAGTATATGTAACTTTCACATGGGCGTAAGATTTTTCAGAGCCTCCCCCCACCCCTCCTGAAGCTCTACGTAATTCATAAGTAAATACAGAAGTAGATATAATATATAGGCGCAAAAATTAGACTTCTAGAATACATTTATTATTTAAGGAATCCTTTATAAAAGTCAAGAAACAATGCCGAAACCCAGAAATTCATCTATTTGATAGCAAAGTAAATGCTAAGTATGAAAAACTTCACCTTGAAAAAGGATCCACAAACAATAGCATTCGATGCATTTATAACATTCTCATCTCAATGAGAAGGTATTGGTTTTATGTGAAAAATGACTTTCGCGGATTCAATCAAATGTCGACTTGTTGGGGCCCACTGAATCAGAAAAAGTGATTTTTACGAAGGTGTCTGTCTGTCTGCAGTCTGTAGTCGGTAGTCTGTAGTATCGTGTAGGCACGATAACTTTCGAAAGATTGATCAGATTGGATTATGCTTTGACACACTTTTTGAAGGCCTCAAAAGAAAGAACGAGTTTTTTAACCAGCTATTTTGGATGAAAATTCAAAGAGTGAGCACATTTTGAAAATTTTTGAGACCACTTTTTTCAATATTTGAAAATTTTGTGTACGGTTATTAATAGTACTTACATGGTCAAACAATTTATCCTAAAGAAATTATTCGATAAAAAAAAATTATGTGAGTTATAGCATTTCTAAAATCCAAAAACACAAACGAAAATTAACATTTTAAACCGAACAACGCACAATATGAAAAAAGTCAGGAATAGAAAAACGTTTCTTTTTGAGAGCCCTACAAGATTATCATAAGAACTTTTTGAATTTTTTCGAAAAATCAAAAATTCAAATTTTGATAGGACGCGTAGTTTTTGTTTTATACATGAAAAATAAAATTATTAATAAAAAAATTAAATTTTTGGACAATAGACACTAGCTATAAGAAAAAAATGAATAGATTAAAGTTGCTCATCCAAGAAACAGCTACACATTTCTTATTAGCAATGTTTCGATAGAACGCTTTGTTTTAATCGTAAAAAGAACATTAAAAATAAAAAAATTAATGGTTTCGAAGACGACACAAGGAAAGAAGAAAAATTAATAGGCACAAGTTTTTCACTCGAAGAGGATCTACAAATTCGTTATTTATAATTTTTAGAAAAGGCGAGTATACTTTTTTTTAATCCTAAAAAATAAGAATAAAAATTAGAAAATTCAATTCGTGGACAAACGACACAAGAGACAAAAAAAAAAAAAGTTTTCGCCTAAATTATATCTACAAATTTGCTTGGAACCACTCTACACTAGTATGCGTGTTTTCAATTTAAATCATAAAAAATAACGTTGCGAAAGTAAACAAATTAAATTTATGGAGAAACGACACAAGTTGTAATAAAATGTATAATTACAACATTTTTTAAATTGAATGCACACTTTTTTATACTCATAAAAACCAGACAATAAAAATAAGTATGTTTAAATACCAATGCATATTATGATTTGTGATAATATACATTTATTGAAAATATAGATTTTCAGGGTAGCTGAGAATAAAAATTTGTGCAAAATTGGGAGCAAATATTGAAGCAATCACGAAAAATAAAATTTGTACATTATTTTGCAAAATCTGAATAAGCAGTACCAGCTTCAGATACAGAAATAAATATGATATACATTTGATATAATAGTGTTGAAGGTAATGTAGAAAAGTTCAGATTTTTGACAAAATCGAGCGCGAAGCACAAGATACGTGATGAGAATGTGTTCGTTAAAGCCAAAGGAGCTTTAACAAAAGAGAATTAACAATCATAAAATTATAGTTGTCGATGATTTGTCCTTTAATTTTAAAAGGTCTGGGCGCCAGTGTGGGGGAAATACAAAGACCGAGCACGTAGCGCGAGGTAAATACATCATCGAGTGCGAAGCGCGAGAACCAACAATCGCGCGCCCTAAGCGCGCTGAAAATAGCGAGCCGCGCGCTTAGCGGGCGATGAGAATGTGCCCGCGCGGCGGGCAGATTTTTATTTATTGGAAACCTCATTACTTTTAAAAGCTTAATTACGCATAATTATTAATTTCCATCTAAGATTTCATCATGACAGGGGATAAGGTACCCCTTACTTTGCGCAATATTAGTTTCTGATCCCTTGCGATTTACAACTAACGATAGTTATTCTTTGTTCTAATATTGTGCTGCTTTTTTTCTGGAAAAAATTAACTTCTTAGTGCGAATTTAGGTATTGAAAAGAATTTAGCTAATTTTATTAAATCAGTCTCAGAAATTTAAAAATATTTACCGAAAGTGGTTGGGAAAAGAACACCCTATAGTACCAGTAACTGCGAGCTGTTCATTATCTTTATTCACTAGGCATAAGAAAACAAATCTATTTCCTTATAAAATATAGAAAATTGTACCATAAGGTCAACTTCATAGTAGTCATAAAGTAGCGTGAGTGCGAGTGAGAAACTAGTAGATGGTGCATAAGAGCATCTCTTTCACAATTATGAATATGTATGTATGTATATCATTAAGCTATTTCCCTTTCGGCGAGCCTCTAGGGGTAAGCGTGACACTACCCGATTCGGGTAGTGTTTTTTAGGTGGATTTGTAGTAAATGGGCTCACCACACCCACGATCGCCAACAGCAACGCAGTAGTATCAGACGGTCACCCATCCAAGTACTAACCGCGCCCAACACTGTTTAACTTCAGTGATCTAACGGGAACTGGTGCTTCCAGCGTGGTATGGCCGTTGGCTATCAATTTGGCCCTACTGTATATCGAGGTTCACAAATATTTAAACCAACAAACGCGCAAACCTCAAATCATTAGGCAAACGATAACCTCGATAAAAATATCATTAAGAATGGTATTAACACCGCGTATTAAACTTTGCATGCTTTAATATCAGCAGCGAAAAGCAGGTTGAATGAATAATTGAAAAACGTTTTAAACATTTTGTAATTTACAAGTTACTAAAAATAAGAATTTATTCGCCAATTCTATTTCAAATTTTCAAGTAGCTACCATTTCCATTTAAATATTTAGAACTGGCAGTATGAATTTGTGTGTCATAAAAAATCCGTACCCATTATTATATTGAGAACAATAGACAGCTCTAATCATAAGACATGATTTTTGAATCATTGTTAAATCACCGCCGTACCACGTTTTAAGCATCCAAATATTGATCAAAAGGGAGAGACACAAAGATAGACGAATTTAATTGTGAGTGAAGTTATATACTAATTGTATAAAGCGCCTCTTCCGAAATGAGTAATTCCAACAATAAAATACTTGACCATTCTCAAGCAAAAAAGTACCAGTTTTACAAACGTAGTACTATTTTTTGTTAATATATGAATGTTTAAAAACAGAAGGGAGAATTTGGTATACATTAATTTAGAACTTGGTCGC
>CAKNWT010235676.1:0-12314 GCA_932066315.1 Andricus coriarius
AAATAATTAAATTTTCAACCAAATTGTTGAATTTTTAATCAAATAGTTGAATTTTCAAGACAAAACGAAGAATTTTATAGAAGAAAGTTGAATTATCATTTTAAAAAGTTGAATTTTCAACCAGTAGATCGTTTTCAAAGAAGAAAGATGAAATTTTAACCAAACAGTTGAATTAAATTTTTTTTAACCAAACAGTTGCATTTACAGCAAAATAGTTAAACTTTCAATCAAAAGATACGAATTTTCAAAAAAATAGATGAATTTTTAACCGAATTTGTAAACTTTGATGCAAAAAGACGATTTTTTTAGAAGGTTCTTAAAACTTCAACAAAGAAGTTCATTTTTAACCAAGAAAGAGGATTTTTCAACCAAAAATGATGATCTTTCTACTATAAGGGAGGAATTTTCAATCCAAAAGATGAATTTCCTATCCATAAAGGCGAATTTTCAACAAAACAGTCAAACTTTCGACCAAAAATGATGAATTTTCAAAAAAATAATCAAATTTGCAACCAAATAGTCGCATTTTTAATAAAAAAGAATCAAATTTCAACCAATTGGTCGAATTTTCAAATAAAAAAGATTGGACTTAAATCAATTAGTTACATTTTCAGGCCAAAAAGAAGATTTTTTAAAAAGGCAGTTGACTATCATCCTGAACAGTTGAATTTTCAATAAAAAAGTTTATTTTCATCAAAAAAATATGAACTTTCAACCAAATAGTTGGATTTAAAAATATATATAATTTTCATGCAAAGACAAATGTTTGAAAGACAGTTGCATTTTTAACCAAGAAAGATGAATTTTCTAACCAAAAAGATGAATTAAAAAAAAAACAGTTGAATTATTCACAAAAAAATATGACTTTTGAATAAAATAATTGAATTTTCAACCAAAAAGGATGACTTTTTAACAAACTTGTTGAATTATTAACTAAAAAGAATGAGTATCCATAAAAAATAGTTGGATTTTCTTATTGGTTTCTATCAATTCAGTTCGCATTAAAGTGAAGAAAAAAAAAAACAGAAAAAGGGGGAAAAGGGAAGTTTATTGAAAACAAGGAAAACTAGGAATTCTTTAAAATGGGTGAAAAAGGGGAATCAGTGTGAAGAGTGTAATTGAATTTAAAATTAATCGTTTTTTAACGTTTTCGACTTAAAAAACGTCCAACTCTTAAGGCTTGCAATTTGAAAAAATTCAAATTTTGAATACAAATTCACGAAATTGTTAAATTTCACATGCTATTAATTAAAAAATTTCTAAGTATAAAGCTTTATTGAGAAATTATTAAATTTTTAATGTCCTCAATTAAAATGGTATAATTTTTTATAGTTTTGAATTTTAATTTATAAGTTCCAGTGCGATTTGAATTGAAACCAATAAATCGAACTTTTGAAAAAACGAAAAAAGTCGATTACTCGCATTATAAATTTTTTCGTAGTTTAAAAGTCGAAAAATTCGCATGATTCGAGCCCTGTATTTAAACAAAAAGAGAAAAGAAAAGAAGCACAGGGGAAAAAGATTTGAAAAGTCGATGAATAAAAAGGAAGAAACCTCTATATTACCTAATAAAGTTGAAGAATAATATGAAGCGGGTAATAAATCTTCTACAATAGTCGCCATCATCCAAAATGCATCTTCTTCTTCCAATAATAATAATAACGAAGCTGCTATTGTTCCCGTTCCTTGACAATATCTACAAATAGAAAATTTGTAATGTTAAGTATTTTTAATTTTAGCATTCCAAAAAAAAAATACAAAAGTTTTACCCTATGTCAGGATAAAGCCAGGCAAGGCCTCGCATTAATCTTCGTAATCGGGGAATTCCAGTACTGTGTAAATGACTAAAACATGCGTTCGCAGGCATCGTGCGAAGTAAATCTTTCTCTATTTGTTTACTGGTCATTAAAGCGTCATTGCTCGAGGCTTTCACTATATCCTTGTAGGACGTTTCCGAGGAGACTTTTTTCTGCAAGGCTCCTAAGAAATATACATAAAATACTGGATCAAGGGCGGATGCAGAACATTTTTCAGTGGGGGCGATTGCGATTTTTTTTCAACGAATATGTGCGAAAGGGGGAGGGGCGGGGGGCTCCACCGATGATTTAAAAAAACTTTTCAAATTGAATATAATAAGATGATAAATTCCACTTTGTTTATATTTTTCAATTATAGTGTTCACATTCAGAATTTTCAATGGAAATTTAACTATTCCATCTTTGGTTAAAAAGAGATGTTTTTTAAACAAAAAGTTGAACTATTTTTTTTAAATGTATGCATTTTGTTGAAATTTCGTCTTTTTTGTAGAAAACCAAATTTTTTTTGTTAAAAATGCATCTCTGTTTGGTTGAAAATTAATCTGTTTTGGTTGAGTATTCAACTTTTTTGTTGAAAATTCGTCTTTTTTGGTTATATGAAAATGTGTTTTATTTAAAATTAAAATCTCTTTTTGTTGAAGTATCAACTATTATAGTTTTTATGGAAAATTCATCTTTTTAGGTTGAAAACTCAACTTCTTGATTAAAAGTTGACTACTTTCTTAAAAATTCATTTTTTTGGTTGAAGATTCATAATTTTAGCAGAAAATTCATCTCTTTGGTTGGAAATACAACTACTTTGTTGAAATTTCCCTTTTTGGGATAAATATTGATTTTTTAAAGTGAAAGTTTCATTATGTGGTTGAAAATGAATTTTGTTGTTGAAATTTCATATTTTTGTATTCAAAATTCAACTGTTTTGTATTTAAAATTCATCTGTTGGTCTTGGAAATTCAACAATTTGGTTGAAAATGCAACTATGCGGTGGAACATTTAACTGTTTTGTAGAAGAGTCGTTTAATTGTTTGACAATTCATTTTTTTAAATAAAAATTAAAATATTCCATTTTGGGTTAAAAATTTATTTTTTTAGTTTAATAATTCAACTATTTTGTTGAAAATGTACGTAGTTTATTGAAAATTCGTCTTTTTTGGTAGAAAATTAATCTTCTTTGTTGAAAATTCAATTATTTGGTTAAAAATGTATGTATGTTGTTGGAAATTTCTTTTTTAGAATACAAACTATCTTTTAAAAATTTTAATTCAACTATTTGATTGAAATTTCATCTTTTTGTCTTGAAAATTCGACTGTTTCGTAAAAGAGTCGCTTTTTAATTGAAAATTATTTTTTAAATGAAAATTTAACTATGTATTCCATTTCTGGTCAAAAACTGTCCTTTTTAGTTTAGAAATTCAACTAATTTGTTGAAAATTTATGTAGTTTGTTGAAAATTCGTATTTTTTTGGAAGAAAATTAATCTTCTGATAATTGGAGGGGCTGAAATTTTTCAAGGAAATTAAGAGGCCTTAAGTACTTTATGTATCTGATATACAAATTTACAAATTTCGGGGAGCGGGAGCGACCCCCGCCCTGGATACGCCCTTGTACTCGATATAGTATGTAAATTTCATGAAAAACAGCTTTCATTTATTTCTTCAAGATAATTATCTTAATTGAATAATTAAAATTATAATTATGATTTCTAATTACCAGACATTCGCATCCAAATTTGAGGACGCAAAGAATGAGGAATTCCTTGATGAACCATTTCTCTTAATTTATCTGTGCGAGGTAATCTTCTGTCCACGTGTTGCCACGAAAATTCGGATACTTCTTTATTGTGACTGAATTCTAAAAGGGCGACCCACTGTAATCTGAAAAATAAAATAAAAATAAATATATAAATTGGAGTGCACAATAAAAATTTGTATTTTTGAATTTTGCAAACGCTAAATTACCCTGAATCACGTAAATTTCTTCCTTTTAGTAAAAAATACTGCAATCAATTTTATTTTACTTTTAAAAATTGTTTAGAGGTTTCGCTGGGCTGTTTTATGTTTAACAATAAATTTGTTGGTTTTCGATTTTTAAGAAATACAAATTTTAGGCTAAAAAATTCTTTTACTCTAAGAATTTCGAAAATACCTAAAAAATACACATTTTTATAGTTCAAAGATTCTTATGGTACTTTAAAATGTATTTTCTTAATGAAAATATCACTTTAGTGATCTTTAATTTCTATTGAATTCCTTGGAATTCACCCTGAATTTTTTGGAATTCTCTTGAAATGAACTAAAGACTTTCAAGTTCACCTTGAATTCTTGTGATATTTATTACATTTCTATTCACTCCCATTTATCTGAATTCAACGGATTTTTTTATTAAATTTTTTCCATTCACTTGCATTTTTTTAATTCGCCCTGAATTTTTATGAATTTAGCCGGAATTGGTTTAAATTCATTTACAATTCTTATAAATTCCATCGAATTCTGTTTAATTCATTTAAATTAAAAAGAAAATTAGTTATATAACTAATACATATTAGTAACTTTTAGTCAATTCTAGTCACAAAACACATTTTAAAGTACTGTAGGAATCTTTAAACTATAAAAATGTGTATTTGTTGTTTATTTTGAAATTCAAGATTTTTTTTTGTCACCCGGTACGAATATTTTTAATCTATTAATGGTAGATAACATTCTCTTTATAGTTGAGAAGAAATCCTGTGTATATTATTCCAGCAGAAAAAAATGTGTAGGGGTCATTACAGACCATTAATTGTGATGATATTACAAATTTTCGTATTCTAAGCGCGATAGTATCTTCAAACATATTTTTTTTGTTTCATACAATTTAGGGCTTATTCTCTAATTAATAATAAATAGTTTCTAGAGGTGAAAGAATTTTTTGCCTTCAATTGGTATTTTTCAAAAATCAAAAACTAAGAAAATTCATTTTCAGACCTTTAAATTTATCACAGTATTTTTTCAACAAAAGGAATAAATTTATGGGGTAGCGGTTGCAAAATTTAATAAGTCAGATATTGATTGGGCACCCGGGTTGGTAAGGTGGGGTTTCGGGGGAAAATTCGATGGGCATGTATTATTTTAAGCAATTTGAGACGTTAGACTGGCAGGATTGAACGGCTTCCTGATTCTTAACCAGTTGTTTTAACCATATTTTCCCGGCCGATTTTCTATTCAAATGCGACCCTGTATATTATATATTTCAAATTCAATTGTGATTAGACTTGAGAGTTTTTTTTGCAGATGTAGGAAGTTGATAGGTTCTCAATACCTGTGCTGAGGATCTTCAACGAAAGGAACTCCTAATAATTTTTTAGAGCTTTGTTCAGGTCCATCTTCTTCATCTACTCGAAATCCAAATTCGTCAAACCTGCGACCAATTACACGTAAATTTTTTTTCGAACTATTCCTATAATCATTTTATAGTAGAGTGTATATCTAGAACCTTTCACTTTTCAATACAAAAAATATATTATTTTTGTAGGCATATAATTGGAAATTTTACTATATTAGTTAAGGATTCTAATTAATTATATTCTTTAATTGGACAGACAAAAGCTAATGTTTTCAAATAGATATTTATAATTTTAAATATTTAATTGCGTGAAAAAAGACGATCTATCGGATTTCATTTTTATTTGAAAATAGTTGAAGATCGGACAACGAAAATTTGAAAATGTAAAAATGAAGATAAAATTCTGAAAATAAATTATCATGTAATAAATTACAAGAAATGTATAAATATAATTTTGATTCGATGGTTATAAGCATAATTATTTAGAATTAAATATACCTCCAACATTATTAATGAATATGAATGAATAAAATAAAATAATTAGAAATGACATTAATTCATTTTAATTTCTTAGTATTTCACCAGCTGTTAGAAATTTCTTTTAGAACTAGAAAATTCTTCTTTCTTTGTTTATTTAATTCGCCTAATTGTGCTAATCTGTCCTCACACTTGGTAGTATGTTTTTGCCTTTTTTCTCTTTGTTTTAAATAAACAAATCGAGATTTGTGAATCAGCAATTTCAAGTTACATAAATTTAATTTTTTCCATATCGGTTGACCGTTATGAAAATAATATTTTTATTATAAGTTTGTAAATATATATTTGTTTGCTGCGCACAATCACAACAAGCTGAATAAGAGTTACGGCAGGGTATTTATAAACTTTGCCAACAACTTAATGGTTATAACGTACGATTTTTAATTTTGTAAGCAGACGATTTATTTGTTTGAAGTACTATTCCACTAAGAAGCGAACACGTACAATAGTTTAGGTTAGTTCCTCCCTTTGATTATCACTTAAATTTTAATTTTTAATAATTTTTAACATGTGCGAGCTCACTTCTCGAAATTAATTATGTGCTATTTACTTCAACCAATCAATCATTTAACAAATGCGAAACTAAGAAAACCGGTTAAATCAGCCAAAGGTTAATTGAATAAAATCACTTAAAACCGGTAAAACGAATAAACGATAGAAAAATCGGTTGAAAAAATTTGTTTCGATCATTTGCTTTAGCTGAAATTATTCGGTCAAACCTTGGCTGATTGGACCGTTTTTGTCTGTTTGGCATTTTTTAAATGATCAATTGGTTGAAGCACGCAGCATAGTCGAAATGTTAAAATCGAGGGACATAGTTTTAAAGCCTGTAATATTGTTTAGATTAAACAAAATACACATTTTCTTACATAAACATGATTCAGGTTCAGCTAATTTGAAATTCATTCAATATTTTATAAAATTATCTTGTATGGCTATATAGAGTTTAAGTATAAAAATCAGAAGAAAATGTGGATTAGGACAAACTGACTTCACTGACAATCGAATATTCAAACTTCAAGTACATACTTTTCATCTAGAGTATGAATCTATTTCAAACAATTTCGACAGTATACTTCAGACTATAATACACACATGATAATTAAAATTCCTTTGATATTTACTAAAATTGCTTAGATATCTTTGAGGGACATAAAAGTGAAAGGTTCTAGATCTTCTAGACATATGCCCAGTAATATAATTATTTTTAAACTTTAAATATGTACCTGTATTCGGGTTGAGAATTTGGATCATCTGGTTGGTTTAGTTTGGCTAAAATATCCTGGGGCCACATAGAAGGTGTTAAGGCGGAAAAAGGACCTCCTGGTGCAGGAGACAGTATTTCTCCAGATAATCCTGCACCGTCAAGTTCATATTCGTCGTCCGATGCAGCCGTTTCCACTTTTTTCTGTAGGCGAAAGAAATTTTGAAACCCCTAAACAATAGTTAACAAATTTTCGATGGTTGCTCAATGTTTTAAGCTAAAAATTAATGTCTATATAAAAAGGCTGGTGTTATACCTACGCTAACCTGAACTGATCTTCCAAAACAAAACTTACGCGAAGTTTCAAATTTGAATTGTCAAAAATTGTACAATTTTCAATAAAACTACTTTACAGCTAAGTAATTTGAAAATATAAATGGTTTAAATCATGTTAACAAAATGCAAAATTATTTGTTTCTAATTAAAATCATTCAAAATTGTAGAATTTTGAAAATAAATTCTTTTAATACTTGACCGACTCAAAATTTTTAATATTCAAAATCGCAGTTTAAGATTTACACATCAGAGACTCTCTCCTTTACATAAATTGTTCATAACTAAACAATTTCCAATTTAAAGCATTAATAATTGTAAACAATTTTATACTGAAAACATTTAAAGAATAATTTCATTGAAACTTTATAAATTAAAGAATTTCAAATTAACGCATCGTTTAAAAATGAAGGATAACTTATTCTTTCTAATTTGAAACGCCCAAGCTTGTATAATTTAGTTTTGATACTGTAGTAGTAAAAGTGTTTTTTTTAAGGCCTTGAACTAATGTGTTCAATTTAGGTAGCTTCTGCTTTGTAATTGTATAATTCTGTATGTTTTTCGTTTGGAAATTTAGACGCTTTAAGTTGTAAATCAATTTTTAACGTAAATGTTTAGTTATATTTTGCAAAAAAATTCAAGTTTTTGGAAAAACCAAATTAAAATGCTTCAAAATTTGACACCGATAAGGCTAACCAATAAAGTTAAGTAATTTATCGTAAAAATAAATTTAGTTGAAAAAAATGTATATTTAAAGTCTAAAGATTATATGCATGCTGACTGAAAATAACTGTAATATTGAAAAAAATTGGATTTAGAATTGACACGTTCAAGGTTTTGTCATGTTAATAAAATTAAAATTATCTGGTTCTAATATAAATAATCCAAAATTGTATAATTTAAAAAACTCAAAAGAGCAGTTTAAGATTTAACCGTTAGAGACTCTCTTCTTTACATCAATTGTTCAGAATTACAAAATGTCCAATTAAAAGCTTTATAATTAAAAAAATGTTAAAATGTAAATCTTTTAAAGAATAATTTCAATAAAACTTTATAAATTGGAGAATTTTATATTAACGCAGCGTTAAAAAATCAGGAATTAATAGTAATTTTCCACTTTAATCGCTCAAGCTTGCAAATTTTAAGTTTTGAACATAAAGTTGCAAAATACTGCTCTTCGTTTTTTTTTTAAATGTATTGATTCTCTTTATAATGAACTAGGCTAGGAAAACACGTACACATTTTTTATTGCAAAACAATATTTTTTTCTATTTTTTACGGATCCCGAAACATGAGCCCTTTTTAGACAAGATTAAATTTTCTATCCAAGCTTCGCTTCCATAAACTTTACCCCAAAAAATTGAAAACAAAATTTTTCTCCATAGACAAATTTTTTTAAAATTTTCAATTGAGGGGAAAACAATGGACCAAATGCATGAGACTAAATCCATGGGTTTGCAAATTGTTTTTTAATTTTAAGAACTGTTTAATGAAATAATAGAATAATTATTATTATTACTTATAACGAAGATGTTATCAAAATAAAGTTTTATCTCATATATTTGAAGCCATTGTTTTCCCCACAGCACTCGACGAAGTTGAAGTTCGCTGCCGTTGAAGTGAAAATGCCTAATTTAGCGAGACATTTTTTGAAAACGTTATTTTTTTTTAATTTGTTCGTAATGCCACAGAGAAACATTTCAGTGCTATCATCAATGAATCTAATCATTTTGAGTTTTTTCGGCTCAGTATAATTTGCAGTGGTAAAAACGTTTTTTTTTAGGTCCTCGAAATAAAGTGTTCAATTCGAATCGTTTCTGCTTTGTAATTATATTATATTTAGCTAAAAATGTCAAGTTTTCGGAAGAACCAAATTCAAACGCTTTTAAATTTGACACCATTAGAGATAAGCATTAGAGAACTTATCGTATAAATAAATAAAATTGAAAAAATGTAGGTTTAAATTATCAAAATGTTATGCATGCTGACTGAAAATAAATGTAATATTGAACAAATTTGGATTTACAATTGAAATGTTCAACATTTTGTAATTTCAAATTTAAATTGTTCCAAATTGTACAATTTTCAATTAAAATGCCTTATATCTAAATAATTTTCAAACAGAACAATTTAACGTTGGAATAATGTCATGTTTAAAAAATTAAACAATTATCTTTTTCTAATTTCAATAATTCAAAAATTTATAATTTAAGAACGAAAGCCTTTCAACACTTGACCGACTATAAAATTCAGAACATTCAAAAGGGCAGTTTAAGATTAAAACATTAAATACTCTCTTCTTTACGCCAATTGCTCAGAATTACAAAATTTCAAATGAAAAGCCTTAATAATTGAATTTAAAAAATGTAAAACTTTTAAAGAATAATTGCAATGAAACTTTATAAACTGCAGAATTTTAAATGAACGCAGCGTTAACAATTCATGAATTCATCATTTTTAATTTGTACTAGGGTGGGTTGAAAAATCAATATTATTAGATTCATTGGTAATAACACTGAAAAGTTTCTTTGTGTCTTTACGAACAAATTATTAAAAAAATCAAAAAATTTCTTAATGTTGGGAAATTTGATTGAACATTTTAAAATTTAACATTTTTTGTGTATACGGAAGAAAACCCTTTTTTCAATTTTTTTGGGGTAAACTTTATGGAAGAGAATAACTTTAGATGAAAAAAAGTAAGAAAACAAATTTCGTCGAAATATAATATTTAAAAAAATGACGAAAAATGCAATTTTGTTAATTTGTACGTAAAATTATAAAAAAAATGTTTTTCGTTCTTTGATTTTTTATGCTATTTTTAATAAACTAAGGAAACACGTACATATTTTTAAGTTTCAAGCCAAATTTTTGGTATTTTTTTCACGTTTCATGAGACATCAGAGATTCTTTTTTTGAAATACTATATTTCGATGAAAAAAAGTTTTTCTTACTTTATTTCCATCTAAGATTATTCACTTCCATAAACTTTACCTCCCCAAAAAATTGATTTTTTTTTCTGTTAGTTATGAAGCCTGTGTAAACGGATTTTTACGGATCTTGTGTAAAAATAGTTCATGTTACAGGATTTGTAAAAAATAGAAGACAATTTTTGTTTCAAACTTAAAAATAAGTACATGTTTTTTAGGTTTATTAAAAAGAGCATCAAATAAATAAAATTAACAAAATTGTATTTTTCTTATTTTTTCAAATATTATTCTTCAAAGAAAATGTTTTTTCTTACATTTTCCGTTCAACGTTATTTACTTCCATAAACTTGAAAAAAAAATTGATAATAAAATTTTCCCGTCCACAAAAAATTTAAAAATTTGAAATTTTTCAATCGACTTGCCCAATAGTGAGAAATTTTTTGAAAATTTTAATTTTTTTAAATTGTTCGAAATGTTACAAAGAAATTTTTTAGTGCTGTTGCCAATGAATGTAATCATTTTGATTTTTTTCGGCTAACCCTAATTTGTAGCAGTAAAAGAGTTTTTTATGGGCGTCGAAATAAAGTGTTCAATTTGGGTGATTTCCATAACCATTAGAGTAAACCTTTAAAAATTTTGAATCTTGAATTGAAAAAAAATTATTACTCTCTTAAAATTGTTCGATTCATCACATTAACAATTAAAATATTTAAAAATATCTAAAGTAATGCTATAAAATGTAAATACTGCGTGAGGTGTTGGAACATGCAGTTTTAAAAGGTTATACAAAATGTTAGAAAATTAGAAATTTTATTTTTCTGTTTGTTAAATTTCTAATAAAGCTAAGTTCTTAGGCTTCACGTTAGCGTCAATTTATATAGCCACTCCGAAAAAATTACTTTTATGATATTATGATCGAACTGTCAAATTTTTGCTCCGATTTATTTTTCCCTACAATTAACAATTATAAATGTCAAACAAAAATTTTCTTCAAGAAATTCCAAAGGCAAAATTAAACATTAAATAAATTTAAATAGGGGCTTAAATGTTTAAACAAATATAGATACAAACTTACATTATGGTCCTCCTTTCCAACATAACCTTCATGATCACGAACTTGAAAGAGAGACTTGGCTATCTCCATTTTCATATATAGGGGCAGCTCCGCCTATCTTTTCGACAATCCTGTTATTCGTAATTCTTCTCATAGAACATCTGGATTGTTATTAAAAACCTTCAAAAACAAATATGAGAGATTTCTATTGACCACTGGAGGCATTTCCACCTCACATGTATCAAAAATTCACCAATCACTCACAATCAAATTGATTAAAACTGTACACTGTACACAAACACAACTTATACTTTATACTATAGTAGATGCTCAAGATGGATATTTAAACTGAGAATATGACGCAGTGTAGAGTGTAGAGTGTAGACTGTAGACGTGGAGAGCTACTTTAGTGTAAAAAGTGAATCTGAGTGGGTGTGAGTGTCGGTGTCGCATATATCAAATTTATGACCATTTGCGGACAGCGATATTCACGTAGTAAAAAAGCCTGGTACTTTTTGAAAAAAATCTGCACCTCGTTTTGTGTCTCCCTAATTTAAAAATAAAGCGGCAAATTTAGTTTTTATTGCTCTCTTATATTATACCAAATTTACTACGTTTTTGGTAGATTTTAAGTGATTAGGTATTTCAAGTTGTGACATCAGCTGGCAAGATGTCTGCACGCTGAGGGCCGAGCAGTAATACCAATTGCATGGGACAAAACTTAATTTTTTTAATAACTTGGAACAAAATGATATTGTTTTTGGTTTTTGATAAGCTGTCCAATAACATAATAAAATCATTACAAAAAATATCGATTTTATTATTTAATTGAATAGCTTTTGAAAAATAAGTAATACTATCCCAATGAGACGACTGAAAAATGCGAAAAATAAAATTCCCGAACTTGAAAATTCCCGGATAATAAAATTCCTGAATTATAAATATCCTGAATAATAAAATTCCAAAATTGGAAAATTCCCGAATAATAAAATTCCCAAAGAATTTACAATATTACCGAATCGGAAAATTCCCGAATAATAAAATTACTGAATTATAAAATTCCTAAATAATAAAATTGCCGAATTTAAACCAATTAAAATTTGTTTATAAATATTATTTTT
>CAKNWT010235741.1:0-11612 GCA_932066315.1 Andricus coriarius
AAGAAAATACTTTTTAAAGTTATTTCTTATTTACTGAGATTCATAAGTATTGTGACTAGCATTTTTTCGTTTCGGCAATTTTCTGGAGTTGATTGTTTTATAATTTCGACACTTTTCTTATTTGCGAAATTATTTACCAAAAATTTTTGTTCATAATTATACAAATTTAGGACCAGAGCCGGGTTTCTTAGTGCTTCTTATTTATTATCTCAAATTTTCAACTCGATGTTGTTATTCGTGTGAAAATAAGTTTACAAATAAAAAAAGTTTCCGTAAAGTAGGAAGCCGGTCACGTGACCCACTCGTCACATGGCCTTAATTCGTATGTATTTTTGAGAAGTAAGCAATTTTATTCAACAATACATTTTTTTGGAAGGATATACAAAACTCCGCCGCAGTTATTAAAAAAATAATCAAACTCGCAGCGTTGGATGAGATTAGGAATCCAAATTTTCCGAAGCACGAAAAACAATGGTGAATCTTTATGCCATAAAATTAATTTCTAGCAGAGGAGTTCAACCTCAAATCAACCACTTGAATTTTTAACCAGAGAAGGTAAATTTGCAAAGCTGAACCTCGTAGTTGATGTTTCCAAAAAACATAAGTATTTCAATTTTCAATAAACCAAGAAAGACGTCTCAGTCAAAAGAAAGAATTGTTTTTACAAAATAGTTTTTTAAAATATAAAATATTTATGAACTTGTTCTTTAAAGATTTGCAATCTACACCGCAGTTGCGAGATTGTTATTTTTTAATTTGCTGTTTTTTTTCTTTGAAATTTGTTTTCCAGTAAAACTATACCAAAACCTATAAAAAATCTTATGAAGAATAAAGAAAATAAAATGTCGAATTTCCATTTACTTGTTAAAAGACTTTGAAAACTTTAATTTGAGCTATAATTAGGTTCTAAAATCTGATGATATCAAAATAAGTATTATTATCAGTTCAATTTTAAGTTCGATCAAATTTTACTTTCCTAATATACTTGAAAAAGTTCAAAAAGATTTTTGAAAATTTCAGATATGTCGGAAAGAATCTAGAAATTTTGCAGAAAACTTTGTTATGTTCCAGCATTTTATAAAATATATGCAATCATTTAAATGAATGAAAAAGACATCTAAGACTCTTAGATTTTTCGAAGAAATTTATATATATATTTTGTACATTTCCGGAAATCTTTTGAATTTTAAAAATATTTTTCAATCTCTTCAGAGCAAGATATCTTTCAAACTCACTCGAATTGTTTTTACGATATGAAAAATCATTAAATGTAGAAAAAAACTATAAACTTGTTTTTACAAAATTCCTAATCTCACCCGAAGTTATTGAGATATTGATAATTTTTTTAATTGCCGAGTCCGCGTCTAATATAAACGGCGAAAAATATATAAATGGTTAAATCAAATTTCTTTATTTGATAGGATTTTACGAAATGCTAAAAAAATTACAAAACAAAATTTAACGATTCTATTTTTCTTAAGAAAAAAACTTTTTATGGCTTTTCAATGTTTTCGCTTGAAAATTCATCTGCTTGGTTAAAAATTTATCTATTTCGTTGAAAAATTATTTTCTTTCGTTAAAAACTTATTTCTCTTACTAACTTAAAATTGAAGTAAATTTTTTGTCCTAATTTTTTTATAAACATTTTTTTTTGTAGAAAATTCATTTTTTAGTTGTACATTTAACTATTTTGTTGCAAATTTATTTTATTTGCTTAAAAACTTATTTCTCTAACTGTAAATTAAACTGTTCTAGTTTCGATAGGAAATTTATATTCTTGAGTTTAAAATTCATCTGTTTTGTTGAAAATTTGTCTTTTTTGGTAGAAAATTATTCTTTTTGGTTGAAATAAAAATATTACTTGAAATTAAAGTATTCTATTTTTCGTCGAAAATTCATCTTTTTTATTTGAAAATTTCCCTTTTTCTGATTCAACTCTTTTGTTGAAAATTCGTTTTTTTCTGTAAGAATATGACAATTGAACTACTTTGTTGGAAAAAAGTACTATTTTTTATATCATTATTTATTGATGATTAAAACAATATTTTAATTGTTGAGATTCTGAAATTTCGCCTGAATTTAGCTATGCATATAGATTTGAAAATTAGGGAATTTATTTAAACAAAAGTAATAATCGTATTAAAAATCCCTAAAACATATCTGGATTTGTCTCACCCATATCTGTAGGATATTTACGAATTAGGCAAAAAAAAAATTTTTATACAATTAAACTGTTATAAACTATTGTGAACGCAATATAAACAAACGCATCAGTCCGAAAATAATTTAAAGCATATTACTAGATACTTCAATTGAATACCCCCAGGTGATTTTTTACTCAAACTTTATAACGAAAATTCTTTTGTTTGGTTGACAATTCAGCTATTTTGTTAGAAAAATGTACTATTTGTTATCTCAGTATTTATTGATGATTAAAACAATATTTTATTTGTTCAGATTCTGGAATTTCATCTTTTTTAAATTGAAGGTATTACGAATATTACGAATATATAGGTATTACGAATATTTTCTTATTCGAAAATTTTCCGTGGTCACGAATTCCATTATTCGCGAGTTTTCAGTAACTTTATGTGTCTATAACCCATAAATCATAAAAATAATACTAAAAAATCAGAAAGTTGTGCATCTTAAGAATAAGGTGGAAATTGTAAAAATTGTAAAAGTGGGAAAAGTGTAAAAAGAGAACGTCATCGACTCTTATTACTTAGGTACCCAGAACTAGCCACAAGAATAAATGAGCAGAATCTATCAGATCAAAAACGCTAAATATCTGTAAACAGATTGCCTTCGGCTGTTGAAATAGCTGCCATCGAAATGGAAGTGGAACATCAGCGTCCTATTGATGAACTTACCTTGGAAGATGTTGACAACGAAGACCTGATTGAAGCTGAAGGCATATGTGCTAGGGATAATGAACATCAAGTACCGGATCCGGATAATAGAAGACCTGAACAGCAAGGTTTGACCTATGCATTTGAACGCAACGCAAACTGCATTAGAGGTGCTATCCCTTGTATATCGTGCAGCTATGGCAACCGTTAGAACGTTGGGCCACAGAACTAGGCCTACAAATGCAGTCTTTACCCCAGGAAGGGAGCGAGATCTACCATGGAAGATCCGGTTGGATATGGATGTCAGCAAAGTAGGGTGCAAATTGGGTCGACTGACTTAATATAAAAAAGAAAATAGATCCAGAAAGCCGGTATACCGTGTTGCTAAAATCGTCCACCCTCGGTACATCGAGACATTAACACCAGCAAGTCTTGCTGCTCTTACTGCTAGACTGCGTCGGCACAAGAAAAGTGGTGCAAGAATGCAACAAAATCGAAACTTTCAGACAGATGAAAAAATGTTTTATCGTGAACTGAGTGTAAAGGAAAATAAGCAGGAAGACACCAAAGTCCCTCAACTGGAAGAAATGACTAATTATTGGTCGGGTGTTTGGGAGAAAACGAACAAAAGCAGTTTAAACGCTGCGTGGTTCCAACTAGAGAAGGCAAGTGCTAGTAATAACCCTGAAATGAAGCTGACTAACATAACAGGTTTAGATGTTTTAGCGGTTATGAAAAGAGCAAGTAACTGGAAAGCTCCAGGTCCGGACATGGTGCACAACGTCTGGTACAAGTACCTGACTAGCGTGCATTCGGCGTTGGCAAGGTATTTTCAGAAGATCATCGAACACCTAGATCGAATGCCAAGCTTTATGTTCTAGGGTGCTACGTATATGTTGCCTAAAAAACCAGCCGCTCAAAATCCATCTAAATTTCGACCGACAGCCTGTTTTCAAAAAATTTAGAAATGTCTTAGAGCTATCACAGCAGGTAAAGTATATTCTCACTGCGACGAGAATGACATCCTTACAGAAAAACAAAAATGATGTTGTAAAAACTCGCGAAGCAGTAAAGATCTAGTCACCATAGACGCTGTTGCCATGACGCAAGCTCGTAAACATCAAAGAAACTTGCACATAGCATACTTTGACTAAAAGCAAGCGTTTCCTTCCGTACTATATGACCATTTGCTTGAAGTCTAAAAGATAGACAAAATTTGCCCACGGATCATTGACTTCCTAAGTCGTGCGATGATGCTTTGGGGCACCAGAATCAAGTATTTTCATCATGGATAACCAAGGATAACTAGATCAATACGCATTATGACGGGTACATTTCAAGGAGGCTCCTTTAGTGTATTATGTTTCTGTTTAGTGTTGAACCCATGAAGCAAAAGACTAAATAGCATGTATCAGAGGTTCCAGATACATGATAACGAGGATAATCATCAAGTGACCCATCTTCTATACGTGGATGACCTGAAGCTATACGCTATTTAGGACCAGAATCTGCAGCAAGTGATTGATGTCACAAAGCAGTTTTCCAATGATATCCACGTGGAGTTTGGACTATATAAATGCAGAACATTGCATTTATCAAGAGGAGAATCAGGGGCCGCAGAGATAGCGGGTATTCGGCATACGATAGTTGAAAAAAGCCTAACGACTGCCTTCACTACAACACTCAGATTGCTTCTGAAGAGTTCTCTTAATTCGGCAAACAAAATCAGGGCAATCAGTACCTATGCCATCCCTGTCCTAACGTACTGCTTTGGGCTCATAAAATGGTTGAACACCGACCTCGAGCGATTAAACAGAATCATCCGCGTATAAATGACGAAGCACCGAATGCACCACAGTAATTCAGTGATTAAAAGGGTAGTTCTACCATGACATAGAGGGGGTAGGGGCATTGTTGATGTCAGGAAACTGTGTGAGTCACAAGTTACACAGTTGCGAGACTATTTTAACAGCAAGCGAGATGTTACACTTTACAACACCATCGGTAAAGCTGATCTTGACTAAACACATTCGAATTTGTCCTCAGAGGAGGTCTTGAATAGCGGAGCAGAAACCATAGACGAATTAGAAACGCAATGAAAACAGAAAGCCATCCATGGTGAGCAACCCAAAGTGTTAGATCAACATGCAGTGGATAGTCAGGCATCCAATATTTGGCTGAGAAAGGGCGTCTTGTATCCAGAAACAGAAGGATTCGTTATTGCGATTTAGGACAGGGTTATCAGCATCAGAATTTATCACAAACACTTGTTACATCAAGACGTGGTTGACCGGTGCCGATTATGTGGATATACCAACAAATCCATTGAGCACATTATTGATGGTTTTCGCGTAATGGCTCAAAGAGAATATACGCACAGATATAATGATGTGGCGGGCATTAAGGGGCCTTCCCCGCATTGCAAATTTATAAGGCAGTTTCCGGCCGCACGGTTGAATATTTTGGTCTGATTTTTCGCATACCTCATCTACGTATGGGTCTCTTTTGCTGCTAAGTCTCTCTTTTTTGAGAAAATGTTTATATTTGAAGTTATAAACAAAAAGAAAAGAACAATAGAAAAAAAATGAAGTGCTTCTCAGTACTAGCTGAGTCTGTATTTTCGAGATCTAGCCCGTGGACCCTCTTGAAATTTACGAGGCAGGCTCCCCGGAGAGCGAGTGGAGACTCGGGAGCGTGTCGAATTACTTGAAACGGATGACCCTTCCATTGTTATGAGATGCAGGCCAGTTCAAAAAACTGAAATTATGAAAGCATCGCGTGATTCAATTTTAATTAGCAGAAATGTCTTATTCGTATAATTTCAAGAAATTGAAAAAAAGATTCATGAAAATCGGATAATATTTGCAGTAATAATAGAAATTTTCAAGTGCACACGCTAGTACAGCGAGATGCACCACGGTATGGGAGGAAATGCATTTTTTTCGTTCAAATGGCCTACAGCCTTCAATTTTGCCTCAATCCGCAATTAATTTTTTTTTAATTGAAGGGCGCTAAATTTCCAAGAGAACCTTGGCCAGAGATTCTTGCATTTCCATTTCTTTATTTATTATATGTCTACTTCAAGTATGAGAAAATCGAGATATTTCACAAAATCATTGTTTACTCTTCAATAGCGGTTTGCATCTACTGAATGTTCTTTAACCCCTCTCCGCCTTTGTCAAAAATCGTCACAAAATTTGTAATCCTACAATGTCCGGGTGACGCAGTTTTTGAGCAGCTACAAGCAGATTTCAACCAATTTTATCTAGTTTGAAGGATTACATAAGATCTTAAATATTTTAGGCGATTTCAAGTGATTTTCAAAGATTTCGTATGATTTTCCGGGATTTCAAATCAGTTTCAACAGATTTAGTGAAATTTAAAAAATTTGTAAAGATTTCTGTTAATGCAAAGATTTTAAGTGATTTCAAAGCATTTCATTAAATTTTAAAGGATTTTGTCAGATTTAAAGGGATTTCAAAGGATTTTCAAAACCTTCATGTGATTTGGTGTGAAATTTAGATCAGATGATTCATTATATAAAAAATATAACCTGAATAAACGAGCACGACTTCGTTTTTGAGATACGTTTATTTTTAATTTAATTTTACCTGAAGAAACTCAAATAATTGTATTACTGATAAAGTTGTTGTTATACAATATTTTTTGTCAGCACAGATTTATTGTATAGGCACACGATTTTTTAAGGCACTTTAAAAGTTTCGAAATCAGTTTAGAATAATCATGAAAATAACTATAAAAATGGTAATAAATCTAGAAACCTCAGAAGGACAAATTTGACGCCTATAATTTGTGAGATAAGTTCTACCTTGTGTAGGTGCATTTTAATGAAGCACTGGAGTACTTATTAGTTACGATGTTCACGCAATTATTGGTTTATGTATTCATCAGATTTTCCTCTACTTTGAAAAAATGTGGATGGTCTATTCTTCCGTTTTCACTTTGGCGGTCATCATTAATTCTATTGGTGAATATAATAATAAAATATATCTATAATTTTTAATATATTTTAAGCGTAATACATATAAAAAATTATTGATTTAATCCAGTGCTCATCCCAATGGCTACTTTTTCCAAACTCTATTTGCGTTCGTCTGTAATAACTTGAAATATTTGAAAACCTTTGGAATCCTACGAACTTCCTCAATTCTTGTGAATAAATCCTTCAAAATCCATGAAAATAATATAAAATCCCGTTAAATTACACTAAATCTGTTCATAATTGCAGAAATCCTGGACATATCTTGACAGCTTTTAACCCTAGAATTGTTAAATTGGGTGATACGTCACCCCCCTCAAAGTTGACAGTACTATATTAACTATGCACAGGTGTAGTTTATAACTCAGCAGGCGCCTGGGTTTTCTTAGCTTGAACTGATCTCATATTAAAACCTGTCACGTTTCTTTACGAAATTTGCAAGCAATTTTTCTATAAAGCATTTCGCTAGATAGTAGATAGGGACAGTAGAGCTGGGTTCAACTCGGTTCTGTGAATATCAACCGAGTATCGTCTGTTGAAAGGATAGCCACAACATTTTTTGAACATTTTAAACCCTTGAAGCGTGACTATTTATCTTTTAGATTCAATTTTTTTTTTGTTTTCACAAATTTTTTGAACATTTTTTGAATTATGAAAAGACTATTGATTTTCTTATTAGAGAAAGAAGAAAATTCACTATATTAAAGTCGTTCTACTACAAATGAAAACTATGGTGCCACGGTAGAAGTTGGGGGTAATTTATCATCCCAGGTAACCATTATAGGATGAGCCAACAATGTTTACCTGTCTAGAGTTAAGATCCCTCAAAATCATTGAAATCCGTGGAAAATATATAATCCATAAATTCTTTGAAATCTTTTGAAATCTTTTAATATCCCTTAAAACTTTTTAAAGCTCTTGAATATTCCTTAGAATCTCTCAAACCACCCCGAAATATTTCAAGTCCTTTGAAAAAATGTTAATCTCCCTCCCTTGAAACTTTTTAAAGCTCTGGAAAATAATTTGAAATCTACTAAAAACTCTACTTTCATTGATTGAATTTTAAGTGATTGAGGTGATCTTTTAATTTATAAAAAGTAACTAAGAAGTTTTTTGAGAAAAAAGTGACAGTTACTTAAAGTGCTTCCTTGAGAAATTCCCGGACGTTTGCCAATTTTTTTCGAAATCCCTAACGTTCCCTGACTACGAAGATTCTTTGACTGTTCCATGGTTTCCAGGTTTTCCCTGACCTGCGATCAACCTGTAAAAAGCATTATTAAATAAGCAATCTAATTTCAATCAGGCTTCGCATTCATTGTGGTAAGCACGTCGTAATTTTGACAAGTGAAGGTTGAATATGGTTTTGAGGTTCCCTGTGGCGTGCGTTGAAAAAAAAATAATCCTCTGTTTTTCCTTGCAGGACTAAGTTCACAGTTTGACGGGAATCCCAATAGGGAACGTAATCCTGGTTCTTCTTCTGGCAGACGACATTCTTCTGACCGGGCTTCTACCCCTGAGGAGCCTAATCCTCGTGCCAGGTCCAGATCTCCTCCTGGCAAGCCGCCTTCTGATCTAGTACTTGGATATGCACTACCAAAACTTGGATATATTCGGCTTGTTCCTTACACAAATAAGTACCGACGATTCGAATTTCGAAGATGCGTTTTTCCTGCCGATAACTCATTTCTATTGCTAGTAGGAAATGGAAAATTTGTGCCCCTGCCAGCCCGAGAATATATTGTATTATCAACATCCCATGGTGACATTTTTGCAATATTAGAGTATACCGGGATTCTTCGCGGAATATATAGAAAACATGGAGATCGTCTGAGATTAAAAGTAAACATGATAAACGGCGCAATTAATAATATGACCAGAAATGAATCAATGGAATGTTTAGTAGGCAGTCATCGCCCAATCTTCCCAATTAATTTTACTGAAGTTGTTGCAAATACCGATTCATTACAGACTGTGTATCATTACTTAAATTAAAAAACATGTAAACTAAAATATAATATTGTTTGTAATCGAATGTCGGATTAAAATGTATCTAACTAATTACTACATTAACAAGTCAGTATATTGCCGTTTGCAAGGCTTCAATATATACTTCGTCAATTCCCCATTGCGTGAAAAATTCCCCATAGGTGAAAAATTGACTTCAACTTGTTTTTGGCGCTAATTATTGTTCTTGCGGTTTCTTTTAGTAAACATTATTTTTAATACAGTTTTTCCCTTTTTGTCGAATTTTGAACTAGAAACGATCAAGTTTTAACCAATAATGGAAATAAATATTTTCAGTAATAAAATAGAGTTCAAACCAAAAAACAACAAATTATCAACAAAATAGTTCAGTCTTTAATTGATTAAATGACTATTTAGGAGAGTAGTTCAACTTTTAACCAAGTAGTTGAATTTCCAATCAAGAAGATTAATTTTTCTACCAAAAAGGACGAATTCACAACAAAATATATATAATTTGTTTGAAGATGATCAATTTTCAAACAAATTAAGCAGAAGTAGGTTAGTTGAATAATTAATAAAAATCTCATTGGTCTTCATTATCCATGATAAATTATAAAGATATAACCTGAAAAAAAACATGATTTATTTTTCTGGATCGTCTATATTTAATCACATTTTACCTTGAGAAGCTCAAGTAATTTTATTACTAAATATTAAATAGGTTCCAATTTTATATTTGTCGTCAGCACAATTTTATTGTATAGGTAGGTACGTATTGTAAGCCACCTGAACAGTTTATAAACCAGATAAGAATAAGGGTAATAATAATAATAAAATGATAATAAGAAAATGTAAAAACCGGCATTCCTTAAAACATAAAAGATTGTATAACTTAAAAGATCAGTTCTAACTAATTGAGTAATCATTTTTTTTTCTTTATAAAAACTTGTGAAACATAAATATCTCAGAAGGACAACCTTTACGCCTATAATTTGTGAGATAACGACTACACTGTTAGCTGGCTTATTAATTAAATCATTAATTAGTTTTTCTTTACTCTAAAAAAATAAAGATGCTTTGGGAGCTATCACATATTACGTAACATTATTTTCTACCATTTACCCCCCCCCCCTCCTGTAACAGACAGTAACATTTCCTTTGGACCTCCCTCCCCTCACCGAAGTTACGTAACATTTTTTGAATTATTTTTAAAAACACAATAGATGTTTTCAAAATAAAAAAAGTTTTTTTTTAAGATGAAGTATTGTCTAGAAATAAATAAAACAATCTTTTGATCTAACACTGAATGTTTTTTCAATATTTTTTATATTCTTATTATTCAGGTGGAATGTCTTAAATTCATGTAATTTTTGGACCTATCCAGTTTTCGTCAATTCACGTCGTATTGAGACCTTCTCAGTCAGAAAAAATATTTTTCAAGGAAATGTCTGTCTGTCTGTTGTCTGACGACGCGATAACTTTCGAAGGAATTTTCTCATTCGAATTTCCTTTTGCACACTACTTTGTGGTCGAAAAATACAGGTCAAGTTCGTTAGCCAGCCTTCTACTGCTTATATTTATAGTTTTAGCCATGAAAATCAAACCGAAAAACGTAATGATTCAACTTATCCACGAAACTACGCAAGATACAGTAAAAAGACAAGAGACCAAATTATTTGTTTTTAAAAGTTCTACAAAACTGCTATTAACTATTCTTCAATAGGTATAATCGTTTTCGTTTTAAACGTAGAAAATGCCACAAGAATGTCAAAAATTCGAATTTTCAGCTAAACAAAGCAAAAGAAGATGAAATGAACAACAACAAAATTTCTCGAATCAAATAAACCTACAAATTTCCTTCGACTACGGCAACAAGTTGAAATAGAAAAATTCTCCTCAACATAAAATAATTTGTAGTCAAAAACGATATTCTGCACATGATTTAATAGTTTATTTAGTTTTTGATTAATTAATCTCATAAGATAATTTAAGTAAATGATTTGAATTTCTGTGGAAATTTCCATTGAAGTCATCATTTTCTAGAGCCTTGGACATGGAGTACAAAAAATTTTCAAAATTCGTTTTCTCCTCTCGCAGATTTCTTTCCAAGCGTTTTTTCTTTATGTATTTATCTTGAGTATTTTCCTCCTCGACGTGTTATTGCTTCTGTGGTCGTGAGACATGGTTATAGCTAAAATTTTACCGCGATTTCGCTGGGAGCGGGTGCAATTTCTCAGATTAGCTAATCTATTGAAGGCTAGTTCCCATCTCAGTATACAACACAGATCAACCATGACTCTTTCGGTAGTTTTGTCCACACACTTCTCCTTCATTGACTGAAGTTAAGTGGGACTGATGTTATGACTAGACTCCTCTACCTGACGACGACTGGCTAATCACCTTGGACATGATTTTGACTCGCAAAATATATTTTTCGTATAGAGTTAGTAGTTCGGCCTATATTTGGAACAATGAATAATACAAATGATAGAGTAGCCTCGGAGTAGATTGAAACTTTAATTGACGAGAGAAATAGGCTTGAAAATGATTGAAGAGACAAAAACAGGAAAGTAAAATCAAAGCAAAAAAAGAGAAGAAAATGCAAATCGATTTTGAAGGAAACAAGAAACTCTCTTGGAAAATGGCTTTGATTATTATGAAAGGAAGTCGTACTGCAGAGACAGTCGGCATTAGAAATAACTAGGGTGAAATGCTATATGATACAGACGGGATAGTAGACACATCGAGAGACTCTTTCAAAGAATTGTTTGCGCTTGGGAGGGGGGGGGGGGGGG
>CAKNWT010235743.1:0-14315 GCA_932066315.1 Andricus coriarius
ACACATACAGTACCGCTCCATATAATTGTCGTAAATTACACTATCCTACAAAATGTTGCTAATCTTTTGGGAGGCTAATTCCGAATCCGGATTCAATTAAGAGGGCGTAAGACCGGTTGAGCTAGAACCTTAAAAAAATCTTACATTAAAGCTTTTATATATATATATATATATATGTCTATGCGAGTATTTGAAAATGGTCGAAAATGCGTTTTGTGACATTTTTAACACACTTTCACTCAAAAAGTTGACGGTAGCGCCATATTGCAACCGAACAAAACGTCTGGCAAGTGGATTTTCGAGAATTTTTCATTCAAAATAAGCACTCCACAAATAGTCAGGCGGTAGAAAATCTTGCAAAAATAAATATGCTACAACCGCAGGGGTGCCAGACTGGCACTTTCGTAAGTTTTACGTGAAAAATGTCGTCAGCTTCCGGACTATAAGTTAAGTGTGAAGGTATGGCGCTTTATTAGATGTCACTACTATGCAGTGTATACTACGTTTCCACAAACCTCTATACGGTACGACAATACGCACTCTAATGTTCATCGATATTTACTTCTCAAAAAGTAAGCTTTTTCAAAATTAATGCAATGTTTAGCTTACTAAAGAAATAATGCAAGATACAACTAGTAACTACCAATTGAAGCCTCGGCAGAAAGAACGTGATAGCAACACAAGTTTTGTGTCCATGGAGTTCTATAGAACTAATATTTTTTCTAACTGTTTTTCTATTCCGTGGAAGCGCTGCAATTGCCAAAGTGGCAACAAAAATTCGAAAAATGAATTTTTAAAGAAATGTCAAAATACTCGTGTTTATTTACTTTCTAAATTCAAATTATAAAATGCACGTTTCTAAATCTAACTTAAAATTAGAACTTTTGAACCGGGGTAAAAAAATAAAATTGAATTTAAGGGGGAATCACCTCTGGACGGTCAAAATCGTTATCAAACTTTGCGCGTAGATTGAAAAAAAGTTTTAATGTTAGGATCTCGAAATTATGTAGTAATGTCCTATTACTACACTTTTTTTTAAATTAAAAATTAGTTTACAGTCCGCAGATATATGTCCCCAAAGTAGACCCTGGACTCCGTGCAGAGGCAAACGACGGGAACGATAAATCAGCTGGAAGTTAATCTTTAAGCAAAATTTAGCACAATTTAGTTGTATAATTGTGTTTCACTTTATATGAACCTGAATTAAAGTTTTTTCAACCTTTTTTTAAGAAACTGAAACTTCGAATGTAAAAAGTATGATTTTTGTTTAAGTTTTTTTGCAAAAAAATGATAGAAATTTTGTTGTTGCAAAAACGGAAAGGTTTAAATAGAATGGTGTTGTATTCTCTTTAATTTGATAAAAGATTTATCAATATCAGTTGTGCTGTTTTCGTGTAATCCGGCCAGCAATGTTGAAAAACGCGTTTTTGGGGAAACGTATATAAATATTGGATTGTAGAAAAGAAAACAAAATAACGTGTTTACCTTACTAACACACGCACACATATTTAGACTGTGGCAAAGGTATTTCTCCATTCCTCGACAATTTTTTGTTCCCTTCTAACGGGACAGACCCAAATTTAATTTAAAGGTAAAAATAAAGTTTACTTCCGAGCTGAAGTGTTTCTGAATTGAGACCATAAAAGTATGATTAAAAAAATTATACAGTTCCGAGAAATAAGAGTATGGAAATTTACAATCTCGAAGTGACAGGAACCTAAAATTGGAACAGGCTCGGTTACTGATCACGATAAAAGGTGCAATTTTCCGTTTAAACAAACATAAAACTACTCCCGAGTTGCTAAATTGAGAGTAAATGAGTGTGGTTAGAAAAATTTAACCAATTCCGAGTAAACCATTGCAAATTTGGAGGTTCATGGGTTTTGAAAATCGTCTTCGGATAGCGACTAAAAATCTATATTTTAATTTGAAAAAAAAACTTGCCCCCGAGATATAGGGAGTCTAAATAAGATTAAAAAATGTTCATCTAAACAAATTATTCTGTTCTGGGAAAATAAAGATTTACTGTCACGGTATCGCACTCTAACAGAAGATTTTTCGGTGGAAAGTCTACAAAAAGAAGAAAAGTATATGTTTCCTTATAAATAAACGATAATAAGTTTATGAAATATCGTTCCTAATCGCAAAGGGCAAAAATAAAAATGAAACTTATAAAAGTAGCTTTTTGTAGGCTTTTTTAAGGGTTGTTTTTTGAAAAAAGAAGTATTTCATTATTTTACTGTATTTAAAAACTTTTAGGAAAAGGAATATGGTTAGAAAAAGGTTTTAAAAAAAGTTAAGAGGTTAGGTAATTAAAAAAGAAAAAGGCAGGAGACTAGTACAGAGAGTCAGTTATCTGTTTTTGAGTTAGAAATATTCTTATTACTGTATTAAAAATAAGATTTCGAACAAATCCTTTTAACGCAAAATGTATTAGATTTTTAAAGAATTTTTTATGCAAAAAGTCCATTTTCTTCTTTCCCTAACCGAAAGTACGCCTTCCTGGCCGCATTTCTGTCCGGGAACAGTGGCTTTTGCCGCCTGCTAGAGTTAACGCGCTCTCTGATCGTTTGCGAGATTTTTGTGGCTCGCTGATTTAGCAACCATGATCCAACCGGATCATGCTCAGTACATGCGGCGCTCGTGTTGCGACATGAACTGTGCGTAACTAAAAAAAAAAGTGGATTAAAATTTGATAATTGTACTTTCAACAATTGTGTCTTCAACTTTACTTCATGTAAATGTGATAAAGAAAATAATTAGTAGGATAAGGAAAAAGAATAAAATGTTTTTAATGTAAGGAAAACCGTGATAAATCTTATGTTAAAACAGTTTTATCACGTTTTTCCTCTGAGCGCCTCAGATGTTACTATTATTATATTAATCAAGTTTAACTTGTATGTATAAATTTTGAATAATTTTTTTTACTTTTAGCTATATTTTAAATTATATTTTATTATACTTTTCATTACTTTTTGCACTAAAGTTTCTTTTTGAATATGTTTCATTACTTTTTATATGTGTTTTTGATACCCGCAACGGCCAGCAAAACCTCGTCTCCGCATTGGCTTTGCGGAATTCGTTCGGGCGACCGAATCCCATGCATCCGCTCAGCTGACAGAGAGCAGCAGCTGATGCAGGCCACGAACGAAAAAGCATAAATATAGATATAGACGAGCACGAGCTAGCAGCCAGCAACGCATTTTATTGATTAAAATTAATTATTAAACGTACTTTCGGCTGGGGATAAAGAAAAATAGTATACGACACACGGCCAGAAATATTGGATGCCCTGGCGTGCGTGATATCATATGCTTTCATATCACACGCGCTCGGAAATCCAACTTTCTGTCCTTGGGTCGTAATATAATATTTCGGCAAAAAATTTGATTATCGAGTTCTGTACTGCAACCCTTTAACTCGAAAGAATTCCATGGACACAAGACTTGTGTCGATACAACGCTCTTTCAACCAAGGCTTCAATAGTTCTATAATTCGAAACATTGATTTTAAGTATTTCGGTAATGTATTGAGTTCCATTGCTCCTAAAAAACACACAATGTTTTTATACTTTCAAAAATCATTACCATCCTAATTGCAATGAGACTCAATAGCTTTCCTTTTAAAATTTCACTTCCTCGATAATTATTCAGTTTAAAAACATTTATATTAGATACGATGGTGATCGTGTAACTGAATTTAAGCCTAGACGTTTATGCATGTTTATCTCTATGTGGTTTCTTCGTAAGAAGATTGTGTAGAAATGCAAAACTTATTCAATATTATTCCTATTACTTCTATTAAGGCTAATAAGTTATAAAGTCAGGGTACGATATAAATTGAACATGTTTACAATGTTAAGTAAGTATATTTCGACCCTACTTTAACGAAGTCATAGCGAAATATTTTTGAAATTTTAATTTTTCAGTGGAAACGTATATGCTCATAAATATTGATGTAACTACTTTTTTTGTGATTTTAATCGGAACGTAATAGCTTCATAAATTGAGAACTCTAAAAGTTGGATTAATTTTCAAGTTTAGCACTACTTAATGAATATTTATTTTAGAAAGAATAGAATAATTTGCACGTGCGTTTCTCTTTCGTTACAAATTCTTCAAGATCAAAGAATAATATTTGGATAGAAACTGTCATTAACAGGATTTTTTTTTTGCATCGTTTTGTTTTGTATTGAATTGAAAACGTGTAGCTGCGAGCTGATCTTTTATATATCAAGTGCTCCTAATGAGAAAGTAGTTATTCGTCATAGATGCTAATAAAAACATACGCCACCACCTGTGTCAACAAAAACGCAACTCACCATCAGCGTAAATATTCACGTGATTCATTATGGTCCCGAATAAGAACGTAACCACAGCACGTAACCTATACTGTTACGTTCTTATTGGCGACATTAAAGAATAACGTGAATATTGACGCTGACTGTGAATTTTGTTTAGATTGACACATATAATGGTGTACGTTTTTATTGATCGTTACAAACATATAAAATATTAAATTGACGAATCGATAAGGCCAAAAAATGTTAATAAAAAATATACTTTCATGTGATTACATGTCTAATCTTCGTTCTCTGAAGGAATAAAAATAACGGGTTTGATCATCGTGGTAATTTAAATTTGCAATTTTCATACCTAATTCGATAATTATGTTTGATGCCGACATATTTGTAACAATAAGTTATTGCCGATGGAAATCGCACTGACTATGTGTCCAGCATGCTAAAATTATATTTAAAACTTAAAGCTAAGGTTTCATGTCACGCCAACTTGTAAATAGTAGGACAAATTTATTTATATGATTTCTTTTAACTACAAATAGTTCATTGGTTTTAAAGCAATGGAACAATTAAATCCATTTTAAGCACTTGCATAGATTATTTGTGATTTACTGTCAATAAAATTAATAAATTCGGATTCACATCGCTTATTTTTTGCTTACGGCTGAAAAGTAGAGCGTAAAAATATATTTTTTTCCTATGATATTTTATCCTAAAGTTAAAGGTCGTTAAATTTTCTGCCAAAAAGCTGAGAATTACAAGTCCCAATGATTTTTTCTATATAGCAAATTTAATAGTAGTTCATGTTGCACGAGCGTAAACGATATATTTTTGGGCGATCATCATTTTTGCCATCAAGAGTCGACGGTGAGTCGAAAATAAAGTTGTAGGCTAGCTTTGGCAAGTCGACGTGGCCCCTTGAGGTGACAAAAATCATTCGAGCGAAAAACAGTGTATACGTTCATTTTTTGCCGCCCCTAGTATGAAATTCGCTTTTTGATGTTTCTTTTATCGGCTCTTGAAGTTGTCGCTTTATATGGCTAACTTCACAATTATGCATCTAGGGATGCATACGATAGTTTCTTGAACATATGTGGAAAATCATAGCTATTCTTGATACAAGTACGCAAAATAGTCGATTGCCGATGACTGTGGAACTTGCAGCATGAGCCGAAGGTTCGAACCACGAGTCACAGGTAGATGTAGACAAGTGTTAAGAGCTGAAGGCAAATGCTGCAATCACACGAATGGCAGGTACCTCTGTGCATGTGTATTACTTGATTTTTTTTACTACGACCGTCAGAGAAAGTGATTTAACGCATTTGTACGGGTTTTCACAAAATTTCCGATCCTGAATATGGTGGTTTCCAGCCAAAATTTGTGTATAATTTTGTTAACAGAATTTTGAAGAATATTTTCATTTTTCCGGTGTACAAAGTTGCTTATCTAAAAGTGCGCATGTGCGTCCATTGTATCAATTCGCAAAACTAAAGTTTCGAAGTGCGCGTACGCCAATATCATTCTCGCATATTATGCTAGTTTGAAGCACTTTGTACACCATTTAGAGGCATCAGGTTCTGGCGTAGTGCATCAAAAAGGTCGACGTATGTATTACTCGGGATGAATAGTATGGCATTTTTTACTTTCCGGTTACCTTTTCTATAGTTATGAGATCTAATAAGAGCGTAGGTTGTGAGCACCTAAACATGGCTTTCTTGCAGGACTTAACAAAGTCTTCTACTCCTATGACATTTTGTCCATTTGGAATATCAATGGTTCCTAAAATGTCTTTGGCTTTCTTTTTTCTTCGACCGTATCTGGTTCTTGTTGTGGGGCTGTCAATCTTATATTTCTACATTGATGTTCTGTTTCTGTCAGTATTCTTTCATTATTTATCCTTCTTTCCCTAATTACTTGTTCATTCGCATCTTGATCTTTTCTTATTTTTATGTTTCTATGTTGATCTTCTCTTTATCTCAGTATTTTTTCATTGTATGTTCCTATTTCTATAATTTCCTGTTCTCCCGCATCTTGATCTTCTCTTTCTTTCAATATTTTTTCATTATATGTCCTTTTTTCTACAATTTCCTGCTGTTTCACATCTGGATCTTTTCCTTCTCTCATAATTCTTTCACTATTTATCCTCTTCTCGAGATTTTCTTTGTCCAATACAATTTTTTAACCTATTTCCCCAATTTCCGCCATCGTTGTACCGTTTTCATCGCAAAGGGTATCCATGTTTGCTTGCATTGTATCAAAACCAGTTGTCAATTGTGCCAATTAAAAGGATATTTTTTGGATCATGATTTCTATATTGAACGCGGTGGAAGATGTGGGTCTGGTTGGTGATAAAGCGCGTGTTGCCATCGCGGCTATGAAAGGTAATAAGATTGCTTCAGTGGGGTCGGCATCCGTACTTTTAGTGTCGTCCGTGGTATACTTCGAACCCGGCCTAATTTAGGAATTTGATCATGGCAGTGTGCTTATATATTAAATTGTTGGTGTGAAATTGGATCGCGTGACAATTTAATGTGTTTATTTGGACTTTTGTCCTTTAATACAGTGGAATTCAGGGTAAAGTTCTACTAAAATAACCTGATTTCAAAGTAACCGAAAGTTTTATTAGGGTAGAGTAGTGCTCTGTAGCAACAGGAGTATGCTCTACCTGTATTCATCAAATTTTACCCCGGCTGGGAGGCTTTACGCTTATGTGAAGTCACTATGGTTTAGTTTTTTAATTTCATACTTTATATTCTCTGCAGTGACCTCTTCGTTTTTGATAGCTGGAACGATGACTGTGTACTTCGCTTCGGAGTTCTCTGGGTCGATGTCGGCTAGCTGAAGTATCGGTTGCCTGCTACTGTCGCTAACCGGATGCTTTGTGGGAATCGGCTGTTTCGATAGAATGTATCGCGGTTTGTTGCGTACCTCTTCTGTTTGTTTACGGGCCTGTTTCAGTTTGAAAGTTCACTTAATTGAACTTACGTAGGATAGCGTCTATTTAGTTTGGCATCTTAAGGGCATGTGATACTTAAAAAATTATCAATTTTAGCAGTGTTAGGTTCCCCCGGCTTTTTTCCTACAATAATAATGATTTTGCCTTACGAATTTGGAGAATGATAGCGAACATGATAACGGACGTCCCAGAACTCTTCTGTTGTGGAATAATTTTAAAAAATTCATTTTGCTAAATTTGATGAATATGTGTGTATTTTGAGGTTATGTGTATTACAATTCTCCCCACAGCTTTACTTCTAAAGTACACAATATTTTTGGTCGAAAACTTAGGACAAGTAATAAAACATAGTAACTAATGTCCCGGAACTAAGCTTGTTTGTAGGCAATCCAAAAAATATATTTCATAAATAATTTAATTTATGCTCGTTAGGACGCGCTCTATGCCACTCGGTACAACAGATACCGACATTATCGGAATGACAGAGACTTGACAACCGACCCTAACCTCCAAATAGTGCATATACAGAAAAATTGTATTTAGCAGAATACATTTTTTTGCTATTATCCCTTTAAAAAAGAGTTCGGGGACGTCCGCTGTTCTATTTTATAGCATCTCCGAATTCAGTTTTTAAAATTTTTAAGTTTTGTGGACAAAAACCCGGGGGAACTGAACCCGATTGAAGTATCACATGCCCTTAATTATATTCAATAAGTTACTAGTTGTTTTCTTCAATTTCCGAAGTAATTCGAAGTTCATAAATCTGTTCGTATTCTCGTAAGATTTCTGTGATTTTCTTGTAGTTTTCAAGTTCTTCAGGTCTCAGCTCTCCTATGTGAAGCAATTCTTTCTTTTATCCGTAGATAATAATTCTTTGAAAACAATGTGCTAATCCTGGCAGGATCGCCAAAATGTTATGCCGAATAAAGTGACTTCGTGTTTTTAAAAAGAAGTCGAGTTACCAAACGTTACTCGACTGATTTTATTCAACGTGTTTGTGGTACAAGGTACAATATTAAAACTAAGAAATGGTCGTTGTGCTCAGGCTTATATAGTATCATTATAGTAGTGGGGGCATGGTATAAAGTTCCGCTTAACATCATTATAAACCAAAAAATTTAAAATTCCTAAATTGTACAATTTCAAATATTTGTAGATAATGATAATAAAAGGAATAATTTCAGACTGAAATTATTGGATGCTTTCACGATTGAGATAGCTTGATTGTATCCTTCAAAATTCGACAATTCTAAAGCATTCAACAGTGAATAATTTACAGTGGGGACCGGTTGAATTTGATCAGGTCTAAAATAAAACGTACA
This sequence comes from Andricus coriarius, assembly GCA_932066315.1. Classification (NCBI taxonomy): domain Eukaryota; kingdom Metazoa; phylum Arthropoda; class Insecta; order Hymenoptera; family Cynipidae; genus Andricus; species Andricus coriarius. The sequence goes on from CAKNWT010235743.1 coordinate 8,579, forward strand.
GAATTGTATGATTTTATATTGAAGTCATTAAAAATTGTACAGCTTTAAGTTGAATCTTCGATAGTTAAACGACTTCATTGCTTCATTTGAAGGAATTTATATGGTTTGAATTGAAACATTTGTGAAGTTTCGAAATCCTACAACTTTTAATTATTCCATTTAAAATCTTATGAAATTTAAGTTTGGGCTGAGTCTGTCTTTTGACAACGGACTGCAGTCACCATTCGATCGATCGCTTTTCGTATTATGTGCGTGGTCTTATTTTAAAGAAGAGACTTTAGAATATAATTTAGCAAAGTTTCACATTTTTCCATTTACTTCCCTGAAGCATGCCAAAAACTGAAAATAGATCGGTCTTTCTCATACGCTATCTCGGTCCCTATTTATCGAAAATACTTCAAGTTGGGCTCAATCGGCGCAAAATTCAATAAGCTTTGTAATTGGGCTTTAGAAATTTTTCGGACTTAATTTTTTGCAGATTTGGTCACTTTCTAAAACAAGCCTGTTTTTAATCCAATTTTCGTAAGTGGAAGCACAATTTTGACCAGTAGTGTATATTGTATAGGCGTATTTGGTATAGGCATCAACACCCGTTCCCTCGAATACTTGATGGACGCTTTTACCTATACAAATTTGAATCCTTTCATTTTGATATCACTGTCCGAAATTTTTGGACTTTTTTCTGTCCTTTAAACAATTCGATGTGCTACTAATAGGATGTTCTACGAGGATTACGAATCCGATGACAAAAATGCTCCAGCAAGTCGGGTTTTTGAAGAAATTGGTGTCAAAATGTCAAAAAAGCATTTTTTAACGTGGTCTCAAATGTAAGCTTGAACATTTTCTTTAAAAGCTATTATACGAAAAACTATATGACATTAACATAAAGTCGATTTGAACCGCTTTTTAGTCAAGCGCCATAGCCCGTCCTTTCTGCTCGAAGCGAAATGTATGGGCTACGGCGCGCGACTAAAAAACGGTTCCCAACGGCTCAATGCCTTTAATGTCCTAGTATAATAGCGTTATAGGAAAAGGTTCAAGCTTTTATTTGCGATTCGACCCAAGATTAGAGCACGTCTTATTACTTTTTATGGGCTTCCAAAAATTATCAAATGTGCGTTTTTTTTACATTTTGACCGCAAAAAAGCCTATAATAATCATCTGGACTTGTTGAAAGGTCAAAAACCATGTCGGGCAGTGTATAGTGTAATTTTTTATATTGACACTCCTGCAACGAAATTCTCAAGTTTTTTGCAACAACCCGTTATAGTTCCCCCTTCTTTTTAGAAGTTTATTGTTAATTACACATAATACCGACAAAAAGTTTGGGTACATTTCCTTTGACCGTTTGAAAATTAATACTTCTCTTCAAAGACGAATATCTTTGCAGAAACTAAATCTACGACTTTGTAAGTAGAATCATTTGAAAGATTAGAGAATTCCAGCGAGGTTTGCAACAAAAATAATCATTATACAATACAAAAATTATTTCACCTTGATTTTTTATTTTACAAAGCGTTTTTGAGTTTTACTCCAAATGCGGAATTTTTTTAAAGTTAGCTAGAAAGAAAGCTTGATTTTTTCCCTTGAAAAATATTCCAAAACCAAAATGGGATGGAAAGTATCAGTTGAGTTGTAGGTCGAAATAGCGCGGGTGCCTTGCGCCAACTAGCCGCAGCTCTGCCAGGCGTGCTGTAGTATATCAGTATATAAACCATACAGCTACGGGTGAAACCCTTAAAACTCGATTGGACTCGGTAAAGACTGTGCCGGGAACACAAAAATACCATTCTTTTATACCCTCTCCGGAATCATCTCTAATTTTGAAAAAGTATTCGTCATCTCCACAGCATGACATTTTCCCCAAGAGAAAAATCGCGAAGGGATCGCGAAGAGAAGAGCAAAATAAACGTTGAATTCAATTTAAAAAATCATTTTTGAAGTACCACTTGGAGAGGCAAAGGGACTCACACAAAAAAGCACCCCAAAACGTGAGAGGCAAGGGGACTCACATCAAAAAGCACCCCAAATTGTTAGAGTCAAGGAGATTCATACCAAAAAACACCTCAAAACGTGAGGGGCAAGTGAACTCACCAAAAAGTATCTCGAAATCCCTAGCGGAAGAAACGGGAAGGGTCGGAAAGGAAGCACCGTTCTGACCCTTTCCGATTTCTATGTGAACTTTGCTTCCGTTTCTTTCCGAAGTTTTTCGAAGCTTTTCCGAACTTTTGTCGAAGTGTCCCACTGCGTTTACTTCGTTCTGAACCTTTCCGATTTCTTTCTAAATAAATGTCGCAGTGTCCCAATAGCTTATTCCAAAGCTTTCCGAATTTTTACCTGTGTCCCGCTGTTTATGTTTTTTCCGAATGTATCCGATTTCTTTCCGAATAAATGTGAAATGTAAAATATAAATTAAATTATGTATTTATTATATATATATATTTTTTTTTTAATTACAAATATAATAAATAGTAACATATAATTTACTAATAAATTTATGAAATTGAAAAAAATTAATTGAAATAAATGTATAAATCTAATGAAATATAAAAAGAAATATAAAGTAAATATATAAATGATAAATATATTTTTATTCATATTCTTATTTGTGTATTCGTGAATTTTCAACCAAATATTTGAGTTTTTAGAAAAATCTTCAACATAACAGTTAATTTTTCAACCAAAGAAATACATTTTGAACAAAAATTATGAATATTAGTCAACAACAATATTAATATTCTATGACAAAAAGACGAACTTTTAATAAAATACAGTAATTTTCAATCAAATAGTTGAATTTTGAATTGAATAATATAAATTTTTAACCAAACATGAAATTTTTAAAACAAAAAGATTATTTTCAACAAAATATAGGTAAATTATGAAAAAAGAATGTTTAACAAAGTAGTTCCACTTTAAACTATAAGCAGTTGTATTTTCAATAAAAAAAGATGTGTTTTCAACTAAAAGTAGATATTTGAACCAAAAAGATTTTAGTTTCAAACCAAAAACAGTTGAATTTTGTATAGATTTATTCTATAGGTCCACGATCTAGGTCCAGCTTACGAATAATACACCAGATATCCATTTAAAGCATATATTTAATATAAAAACACTTGTTGAAACATACGATCTTACACGACGTTGCACGGACTTCATCGAACACACACTTACTCACACACGCCGAAACTCTCTCCGCTTTTGATAAGTGCCCTCTCTCTTAAACAATCTATGCTAGAGTCTTCAATTTAAACTTCCCTCTAACAAGTCGCTAACACTTGGCCATCCTTTACTTCATCTCGTCCTCGAGATGATCCTCGTTATAATTCTACCGTGGTAGCTTGGCAATTCTGGTTGATCTTTGGGGCGCTGCATTTGTTTAGCTTCTGATCTGATCTTCCTTATTTTCTTGTATATTTTCTGGGTCCTTTCTTTCTTCTATAAGTGATTCTTCCAATGTTCTTTTAAATTTTTCAGTTTTTTTGTCTTCCTCCTCGTCAGTGACTGGATCTTCTTCTGATTTGTAGTCTGACCGTTTCCACATTTTGAGTTGAGCCACATGAGCTGTTGCCGCATACCTCCGACCTTGTCTAACTCTGAAATATGTTACGACGTAAGTGTCACCTGGCAGGATCTTAATAATAATCAGGGGTCGTCTGATACGTTTCTGAAACTTCTGCGGATCTCCCGTTTGCGCTGGAGATGTTTCCATGAAGACGAGATCTCCTATTTCATACTTTACACCTTGTAACCTGTTGCGATCGTACCTCTCTTTATATTTCTCGTCTTCCTTGATTATTCTCTCGAGCTTGCGCCTGTAGTTTTCTCGGATGGTTGTATCGAGTTTCATCATCGATCGTCAATTCTGTTAGGAACCCTTCATCACGACGTGGGATGTAGCCTTACACCAATTCAAAGGGACTCCTTCCAGTTGTCCTGTTAACCGATTCGTTTAGATTATGCTGAGTTTTGTCTGATTTTTTGCATACCTCATCTACATATGGGTCTTTTTTGCTGCTAAGTCTCACTTTTTTGAAAAATGTTTATATTTGAAGTTATAAACAAAAAGAAAAGAACAATAGAAAAAAATGCAGTGAATCTCAGTACTAGCTAAGTCTGTATTTTCGAGATCTATCCAATCGACCCTCGTCAAATTTAGGAGGCAGGCTCCCCGGAGCGCGAATGGAGACTCGGGAGCATGTCGAATTACACGAAACGAATCACCCTTTCATTTTTATGAGATGCAGGCTGGTTCAAAAAACTGAAATTATGAAAGCATCGCGTGATTCATTTTTAATTAGCAGAAATAATTTATTCATATAATTTTAAGAAAGTGAAAAAAAGATTCATGAAAATCGGATAATATTTGCAGTATGGTAAGATGCACCACGGTATGGGAGGAAATGCATTTTTTCGTTTAAAAGGTCTACAGCCTTCAATTTTGCCCCAATCCGCAATTATTTTTTTCTAAATTGGAGGGTGCTAAATTTCCAAGAGAACCTTGGTCAGAGATTCTTGCATTTTCATTTGCTTATTTATTATACGTTTACTTGAAGTATGAGAAAATCGAGATTTTTCATAAAATCATTATTTACTCTTCAATAGGGGTTTGCATATTTTGAAAATCATCTGAAATCGATGCAAGTGTACTCCCAGAATGCAAATAATTTGATGATTGTCTTTTTTAATTGTTCTAAACAAATGACATTAACAAGCAGCCACGTACTGCAATTTTTGTTGAAAAATATTTCTTTGCAGATGAATATGCTTTAAATTATAGTGAGAGTGACTGTTAGTCTCAATTGTTATGAAGGATTAACAACTTTAAATGTTGTGAACAATTTTTTTCTTCCTTCATTATCTGAAATTATGTAGATATTCGGAATAGTGATATATGTTTGATTATGTGTGTTCAAAGACAACAGTTGATGATTTTGTAAGCAAATTAAATAAGCAAACATAAAACTTTGTCCGAGAAAATAATTTTTTTGGACTGAAACTGCTTCGAATGTTGGTGAGAGAGATTTGCAGTAACTGTTTCTATGTAAAATTCACAAGAAACAGTTCTTATTATTTAATTTTAAATATTACGATTCGTGTGTATTGAACAATATTGTAATTTTTATTGAACTATGACAAACTATTACATTTCAATCAGAAAATGCGATTATTTTTTATATTTTTTGGGAGTAAATAATTGTTGAAACAAGTTTCGTTTGCTTAAAAAACTAACAATTGTTTGAAAAAGTCATGGGAAATATTTAAAATTACATAATAACAACTGATTCTTGTAAATATTACATAGAAAAAATTACTGCAAATCTCTCACAAACATTCGAAGCAGTTTCAGTCCAAAAAAAATTATTTTCTTGAAGAAAGTTTTAGGTTTACTTATTTAATTTGCTTGCAAAATCATCAACTGTTGTTTTTGAACACACATAATCAAACATATATTACTTTTCCGAATATCTACATAATTTCAGATAATGAAGGAAGAAACAAATTCCAATTTTTGGAAAAAAATTGTTTACAACATTTACAATTGTTGATGCTTCATAACAATTGAGAGTGACAGTCACTCTCACTATAATTTAAAGCATATTCATCTGCAAAGAAATATTTGTCAACAAAAATTGCAGTACGTGGCTGTTTGTTAATGCCATTTGTTTAGAATAATTAAAACAGACAATCATCAAGTTATTTGCATTCTGGGAGTACTCTTGCATCGATTTAAGAT
>CAKNWT010235764.1:0-11674 GCA_932066315.1 Andricus coriarius
TTTTTAATTCCTCCCAATACACTTCCATTAAATTTTTCTAAGTCGATTAAAAGGAATAGGTTTTGCTTTTTTTTCTATTCGTTGGTGGAACTTTGGATGGAGGGAAATTCACGTATTAATGGGAATTCACATTCTGAATTTTTTTGAATTCTTCTCTTCTTACCGGGCCTTCAGTCCCCACGTATATATCAGTAACGTACTTCTGGCTATTTGCATAATTAAATTTTCTCTGATTCAAATAGATGGACGTATTTTACTGATAATTTTACTGATACTGAGTTGAATTTCTCGAATTCAAATTAAGACAGATCCCTTTTATTCCCCTTTTCTTTATCTCAGTTGTCCTTTTTTTGTCTATTTACGTCTGCTGTTTTATATCTTTTTGCCAATTCAGCCTTTTCGCCTATCTATTGCAATTCCCTGTTTATCTATGAGCTTCTATCCCTTGTTTATTACGGTGGCCCTTATATAGAAATTTTGTTTTGGAAATCGTTCAATCGCGATATTGCTTCAAATATCCAGACATAGAAAGTCCTCCAAATTTGAGACAAATGGATTACTGCTTACCCATCACCCCATACTCTTTAAGTTTTCCATGAGATTAACATGGGAGTAAAGTTTTGTTTTTAAGTTTTTAAATCAATCTGCTGTGTTAGTTTGAGGTGTCATAGTGGGGAAAAAATGTTACTGTGGACTAATCAATTTTTAAACTACCAAAAGTCACCAAAAGTACAATAATTTTAAAGTCTGCAATTTTCTTTCACAAAATTATTTTATTCGGTGCGGAAAGATTAATAAAAAAGTTTCATCTCCCTAGCTAATGTGGAACACACCCCATCTCATCCCCTTACACATAAAATATTCACAAAAACAACAATTTGAAAATCTGCAATTTTCATTCACAACATCATTTCATTCGATGCACAAAGATTGACTAAAAGAAGAAAATTGCAGACTTTTGAATTAATTTATTGTATTTTTTGTGAATATTTTAAGTGTTAGGGGTTGAACTGGTGTGTGTTCCACATTTGGTAGGGGGGATGCAACGTTTTGGTGGGTCTCTTTGTGCGCCCAGTGAAATAATTTCGGGTAAGAAATTGCAGATTTTCCTATTTTTGTATTTTTTGTGAACTTTTTAATTGTTAAGGGATGAATTGGGGCGTATTCCACATTAGCTAGGATGATGAAACTTTTTGAGCAATCGTTACGCACCGAACAAAATAATTTTCCGAGAGAAAATGATAGACTTTCGACTTATTGTATTTTCTGTACTTTTTTTAGTTTTTGGGGCATGAGTTGGGGTGTGTTACACATTTACTAGGGGAATGAAACTTTTTGGCTATATTTGGGCAGTGAATTAAATAATTACCATAAAAAATATTTCAGAATTTTGCTGGTTTGAGAAAACAATTTTTTTTATTATTTCTTTTATCATAAACGTTGCAAACTTGAATTTCATTTTATTAGTAGGTTTGAAAAAAATTTTAGCATCGATCCATGTAAATTTAAATTAGTATATCTGCAAGGGATGGTTGGTAAAAAGTTTATAAAAACATGATGGGGCGACAAGAACTTGATTATTGCACAAAATCTATGATCCCTTTGTGTACGTGATAGAGAAAAAAATTTCTTATACTCAAAGATGGGCGACCTTGAGGGGTTGGTTTCTGAGGCATGATCCAAACGCATCTATTGAAAAAGTGTTTCACTAAAAAATACTTAGTATGTTCTCATTATTCTCCGGAACCATTTCATTTCCTGATGTAGTAATTTTATTTTGATCGTTATTTTTTGTTGTAACAAAACCTGCCCTTACGGGATAGACTGTCTAGGAATATTTGTTGCGAAATCTTTTATCGTAATTTTTAGCCTATAGGATTTCTCCAAGTGCAGCAGTACTACTATAGGTTTCAGAAATGTTGGCCTCTCTACAAAAGTTTAAATAAGTCAGTGAAAAAAAATCGCTGAACAACGTAACAAACTTCGTTGCAAAGATAATTTAATTGCGAACAAATTTTCTATTCATGACACCGTCATAATTAAATAATTAATGAAGTTACAGGTGAGTGGAGGTACAAAAATACGGTCAACAGCGTCAATTTCAAGACAGTAAACTTTAAAGCGTTAAATTTTATTGAAAAATTAGTAGGAATGAGGCGAAAAAAATCAGGAGAATTCGTTGACATTTTCTGTAAATGCAGGTGTCATAAAAGTTAAACTTTTATTTTTAAATTGTAGCTTACAGAGTTAATTATAGATGACATTATCTCAGCTTCAAATTGCGATAGAAAGCTCAGGTAAAGCTTGAAATAAGTACAAGAATTCAAATAGCACAATGAAATAAAAAATAAAGTTTCAAAATTATTAAATCATTGGTTATTATCAATTATTTTTTCTACGCTTTTTTTATGTCGCTTGGGGGCGGTGAGTGTAACTGATCCAAGCAAAATACCCAACCATGATTGACCGCTCCAGAGTTCCCATTCAGTCTCTTCCATTCAGTCCCAATTCAGTAACTCTTCCTGATGCCTGAAAATAAATACGGGTGCCCACAGGCGTAGAAAATATTTATTTTAATTGTTCAAAAAATGGCAGTTGATCCAAAAATTACAAAGACACTACCAGCGGAAATTCTATACATTCCTATTTTTTGAGCTAATTACACAAATTTTCAAAAAAATTTCAAAATTTTTTTTTTTTTTAATTTTCAAATTTGTTCTCTTCAAAACTAAAAACTGATTCATTTTGCAGATGTTTCTAATTTAAAATTCGCCAACTTCTTCAATTTAAAGATTTACAATTCAAAACTCTTCAATTTTAAAGTTAAAAAATAATGAATTTGTTAATTTTGATGATTTTGAAAACCTTAAGTCTCCCAAATTAAAGGAATTTCAAATGTAAATCATGAAAATGACAAAACATTTAATTATAAAATTTAAAATTTGCATACTTTTTAATTGTAATATATAAAAATTAAACACTCTTCAATTAGGAGAATGTTCAATTCAAAGTAGAATAGAAATGATTGAGTTTTGATGATTTTGTAAAAATCAACCGTTCAGTTTTTAATTGGAAATCTAAGAAATTGAAGAAATTTCGTAAGTTATTCATTAACATTACAGAAAATTTCATAGTAAAACTTGAAACTTGTATTATTGTTACTTGTAAATGTTTCAATTAAACACTTCAAATTTAAAAATGTACTGCTCAAAGTCCTACAATTTCGAACAATAACAATTGTAAATTATTTTTCTTTTTAAATGTATAAATAAAAATTGTTAGTTTTTCTGATTTTTTAAATTAAACGTTTAGTTTTCGATCTTAAATCTTCTTATATGAAGAAATTTCGAAAGAAAATCATCAAAATACAGCATTTTCAATTGTAAAACTTGAAACTTGCATAATTTTTAATTACAAATTTACAAAATTGAAAACCCGTCAATTTTATGGGATGTATAATTAAAATTATTAAATTGGATGATTTTGAAGATGAATATTCAATTTTTTTAATTCTAGATTTTCCGAATTGAAGATCTTTTCGAATATAAAGCATAACAATCACAGAATCTGTAATTGTAGAACTTAAAAATTGCATTATGTTTAATTGTACAACATGAAAATAGCATAATTTTGAATTGTAAATTTTCGAAACTATAAACACTTCTATTTTAGAGAGATATAACTAAAAATTCTTGAATTTCGATAACTTTGATGTTCAAAAGTCTTCCATATTAAAGAAAAATACTCTTCAAACTTAAAAATGTACAATTCAAAGTACTGCAATTTCGAACAGTAACAATTAAAAAATATTCTCATTTAAAAATTCAATTTCAATTCAATTTTTAAGATGTAGAAATAAAAATTGTTAAGTTTTGAATGATTTTAAAGGTCAAAAATCGTGTTTTTATTTCTAAATCGTGTACAATTTTTAATCAGAAATATACAAACTTAATTAAAAATGAGAGAAATTTGGAATATAAAAAATTAAAATCAAAGAGATTTGAATTGTGAAACTGGAAAATTGCATAATTTCCAATTGTAACATTTCAAAACTGAAAAGAACCCAATTTTATAGAGGTATAAATTAAAAGTCTTTAATTTGTATGATTTTTAATATAAAAAATCAAGTTTTCAATATTATATCTTTCAAACTTGAAAAATTTCGAATGTAAGGCATCAATGTTACTGAATTTCTATTGCAAATTAAAAAATTACGTATTTTTTAATTATGACATTTCAAAACTGAAAAGACTTTCATTTGAGGGTTATGTATAAATGAAAATTCTATAATTTTGATGATTTTTAAAATGAAAAATTAAATTTTCATTTCTAAATCTTCCAAGTTGAAGAAATTTCGAATAAAAATAATCAAAATTACAGAACTTTTAATGATTGTAATCCTAAAACTTGTATAATTAAAAAATAATTAAAGAACAAATAGAATTACTTTTTGTATACTTAATTCTAAATTCAATTTTAAATTAAAATAATAAATAAACCCAAAGTCGAGCTTTTAATTCTGAATCCTTAAAATCACACCATTTACAATATAAATGTATGATGTAGAAATTAAATTTGATAAATTTTGATGATAATAATGATAAAAAAAAAGTTTTCAGTTCTAAATCTCCCAAATTGAAGTTTGGAATGCAAATTATCAAAATTACAGTTTTTTAATGTTAAAACTTAAAGATTGCATAATTTCTTGTGGAAACTTTTCAAAATAAAGCACACTTTAATTTTAGTAGTTTACAGTGCAAAATCCTACGATTTTGAACAGTTGCAGTTTTAAACTCTTCAAATTAAAAAATGTATAATCCAAAATTCTGAAATTTTGATGTTTTTGAAGATAAAAAAATTCAGATTTCAATTAGAAAGCTATAATATAATAATATAATAATATAATTATCAAATTAATAAGTCTCACATTTTTAAAATTAGCAGTTAAAATTTTTGCAATTTTTAAGAGCTACTTATAAAATTCCTGAATATTGAGAATATAAAACTGCAGCTTATTTAATTTTCAAGGGTTATATTTTGAAGGTATGTAATTTTGAACTGTTTTTTTTTTTGTGTAGTTCAATCTGAAAGATTTATAATGGAAAATTTTTCAATTTCAAAGATGTATGAATAAAAAATCATTAACTGAAATGATTTTGAGGATCATTAATCAAGCTTTTATTTCTAAATCTTCCAAATTGAATTATAAAAATTACAGTGTTTTTTATTTTAAAATTTAAAACTTACATAGTTTTTAATTATCAACTTTCAAAGCTGATTTTTTTCATTTTAAAGATTTACCATTCACATTTTTTTCAATTTTGAAGACGTTTTGAAAATTCTTAAATTTTGAAAGTATGGAACTGCAAATTATTCATTTTAAAGATTAATACTTCAAAGCTATGTAATCTTATTTTATTTTTTATATTTAAATCTTTATTGTTATTATTAATTAAAGGAACTGATAGCATAAGATAATGCATTTGCCTATTATTGAAACTAATAATAACAGATGAATGCGGCTGTGGACAGTAATAAACTAAAAAAAAAAGTAATAGAATATCTAATGAATCATTAAAATTAAAATGTCTCATTTCGCACTAAGAATTGGAATTAAAAGTAATGTCTCATGGAGCACTTTCAAAAGGATGATACTTTAAATACTTTTAAAAGGATGAAGAAATGTTTCAATTCTTTATACTTACTTATCTCCTTATATTTCGTCAACGTTGTCAGGCATTGAGCCTTCTTACACCGTACGCTATTCGCAGGCTTGAACTGCTTAAGTGGGGGCAGAGTGGGGATAAGCGTAACTGAGACGTAACCTTGGCGCATGAGAGGAAGAGAGACTGGGCGCTTGCTCTCTGCTCCCTCCCATGCTCCAGAGTTAAGCATCAGCTACGCCCATCCCCACTTAAGCAGTTTAAGCAAGCAACTAGCGTACGGTGTAAGGAGGCTCATTGTCACGTGGCTTCCGCTGTCATTGTAGTCTTCACTCTCGCTGTCACTGTCCTCTCCAACATTGATGATAATAAGTTGTGTGCACATCGATTTTGCGATATCAGATTTTTTTCCTCGATATTCATTTTCACTTTCTTGTGCAAGTCGGACACAATTTGGCCAAAGAGTTTATGGTAAATCCTCCATGGTTTCTTTACATAATTGTAGTGCGTCGTTTATTTTGAATGTCTTATTATTTGTGGCAACCCGCTTCTTTATGTAAGCCCAAATTAACTCGATTGGGTTCAGTTCACAATAAGCTACTGGAAGCCACAGCAGCTTCACTTCACCATTTTTCACCTGTTGGGCTATTGTATCCAATAGATAAATTTTAGGAAATCGAAACTGTTGTGATAGCTTGAAGAGATCATCCCTTTTCATCTCATGGAAAGATCTTTTACCTGCTGGAATATCAACACCTTTCCGAATTAACCAATTGATAACCTCTTCTTTCTTCCATGCTGTCACTACGTTTCTGAAGTTTGGATCCAGCATTGTGTGGTACGGTGCTTGATCAAGCACGATTACCGAATTTGCTGGCAAAACTGTCAAAACGTGCCGGAACCACTCTTCAAAATGTTGAGCATTCATTTTACTGTGGTAGTCCGCTAATCATTTCTTCCCAATGAAACACTTCATGCAAGATTCTACGAAGCCATTTTCGTTCCCTATGTGCAAGAGTATAACTCTCTTGCCATCACCTGAAGGAGTTATAAATCCCCCACGATAGTTCCTAATTCTTTGTACCCCGGAACGATCCATATCAAAATTCGCGGAACGTTCGTCTGAAATACACTCCACCCAGCCACTTTTTAGAGTGTGATTTGCCCCGCACCACGACTCATCCGTGAAATAAATCGACTAATTCATTTCCCGATAAGACTGGATTAATCTCAAAAACTCTCTGCGACTTTCTGCCACTTTAGAACTCTCCATTAATATTGCTTTTTATCCAATTTCGTGTATAGAAAATTAATTTTTTTCAGTAATCTCCACAAATTTGATCTGGACATTTCTGGAAAATCCGGTACTTCTTCCCTCAATGTGACCAGAAGATTGTGTACCATCGGAAACGTTTTCTGCATATAGAAGTCAAAAATCTTCTCTTGTGACACGCTTGACTGTACTCTCTGAAAGATCCAAACATTCTGCAGTTCGCTTAACCACATTTTGGTAATATTTCGTGTCTGAGCCCCTGATAGCAACCTTCCTAAATTCGAAAAATCTTCTAACTTTCAGCACCATTTCTTTCTCTTCTACACTTAAAACTTGACTTCTGTCACTACTGTTGCGCAACTGGAGAAATTGTTTTACGACGTTTTCATTTTCTTCGTTGACTTGACTTTCGATTTGTTGATCGTTACCGACGAATACGTCTCTTTCATTGTTATTCACTTGTTGTATTTCTTCCAGTGGACCGTAATTTCTTGATTCAATTTTTCTTGCAAATATATTTGCTTGCACATGGCAATCATTGGTGGGAACCAATAGTCGAAAATGTCCATCATGGTTTTGTCCGCCAGTAAATAACAGCCAAATTGTGGGAGATTCTTCACCGTACACAAAATCTTGTATAAAATAGTGTTCATCATTAAATAATCGAAAAATATTTATATTTATTTTGTCTAACTCTGAAGATGCACTACATTCAAGGTATGTTCCATATTCTCCTGCGCGTTTTAGTTTTCAGCTATACTTTAGACGCGTATCAATTTGAAAATCGTGTTTAGCCCAAAAACTGTATCGTGGCCAATTTTCTTCAGAAGTTATATGATCCACGATTTCTCTGCGAAGGTGAAGATGGTCATCTCTTTGCAGTCCACGAGCGATTGAAGAAAATAGGCAATCGCCTCTTCCTCTCGTGTCTACTACATGGAATTTCTGTCCAATTTCAGACAAATGAAGTATACATTCATTAATCTTGCTTATTTTTTAACCACTGAAAATCACAAATATATCACTATGTTATAGACTTGTTCAATCGAATCCGAACTTTACACTTGTTTTCACGACGACGATCTTCAAGCAACTGAGGACTCAAGTCTGCATAATCTGCATAGCTAAGAGCAAAACGGGACTTTTCAAAATTTTACGATTGCCACCTTATAAATTACGTTAAAGCTACAATTTTAAAGCAACGTAGGGCTGCAGGGTAGTGCAAAGGCTTCCTACTTTCACAACTGGAAGATGAGTTGTTCGACAATAAATTATCCCTCGCTAATCTGGCTGTGGACACGCTTGTCCATCATGCAATATTCATATTTCATTTCCCGTTTCAGGCATTCAGTTTTTCTCGTACATTTTTCAGAGCTCAGACTCACGCCAATATTGACACTTATTTTGGTTGAACATTTGGTCTAATTTTAAAGCGTTCAAAATTAAGAAATATTTCATTTGAACATTCTTCAAATGAAAAAGGCTGAAAATGAACAGTTTTGGAACGTGAATGACTTCAAGTTTGAAGTTTGAAGACAGTTGAAATTAGAAATCTTTCTTAATAATAAGAATTTAAATAAAGAAGATCTTGTCTTGAAAAGAACGAAGTTGAAATTAAACTATGGATCAGAAAATCGAAAATTTACAACACAGGGAGAAGTTGAATTTACATAAAAAAGAGTGAACCTAGAAATGATTAATAACTGTTACAACCTTTATAGTAACAAAATTCACAGGGCGTCTACTCAAATCCTGAAAAAAACCCTGACAATTCCAGGTTTTTTCCAGGTACCACCAGTTTCTTTCGGAATTATGAATAATAAGTAAATCAATTAAATAAAACTATATTTTATCCTCTCAGGCTTAAATTCATTACATATTTTGGTAAAATTTATGTGGGTACTATATTAAATTCAATCGAAACCCCTTTAAACTCGTCACTCTTTAAGTGAAAATATGTAATTTTTAGCTAAAAAAGATAAATTTGTAACTACTAGTTTCTGTGAAAATATGAAAAGTCGATTTTCGCAAAAAACCCACACTGAAATTATCGCCAATTTTTTGTAGTATTTGCCGTTCTATATGAGAGACATCCCGCTCTTTTATGACATCTTGCATTTTTAAGAGAAAAATAAGAAAATTATATTTTTAGAAGAAAAATTCTCCTGTCCTCAAAAATTGTTTAGTCTGCATAAAACTGATAGGGTGTCTTTCTTATATTGCCAGAAACTTCTTCCAAACACTGAAAAGAATAAAAAAAGGGAGATTTTCTAGAAAATGTTTTCCAAGTGTTCAGAGTAATTGAACTCTAATGGCTCACGATATTTTTCGCAATATTTAAAATTCTGAAATTTTAAACGGTGAAAATGACAGTGATTTAAAAAAGAATCGCACTTCAAGTAAAAAAATCAATCCAATCGCTTTGAATGTCACTTGATACTACATTATATGATACTTATTAATAATAATAATATATTCATAATATGATACTTAAATTACGTAACGGATTGTAGGCCTATTCTGCCCCCCCTCCCGCCCTTTAAAGAACCTTAACCAGTTATTTATCCCCACCCCTACTGGTCGTAATTTATGGTTTCCAGAAATAATGCGATATGAGACTTGAAAGTAATGGCAATTTTTGGTATTTAAGTCAATGCATGCTTTGTAGTGTGGAAACTTCATTTGCGAAATTCCCTGATTTTACCTTGACCAATTTGTGATTTTCTCTGACCTTCAAATACCAGCATTTTAATATTGTAATATTTTTATTACAGGACCTGCTATAAACATAAGAAGACAACATTTCAGATACCGAATTTAAATTTGGATATTTATTTATTAATTTACCCTGACATTCAAATACCAGCATTTTAATATTGTAATATTTTTAACTCAGGACCTGTTATAAATGTAATAAGACAACATTTCAGATATCGAATTTAAATTTAGAAATTTATTTATTAATTTACTCTAACATTCAAATACCAGCATTTTAATATTGTAATATTTTCAACATAGGACCTGTTATAAACATAATAAGACAACATTTCAGACACCGAAATCAAATTTGGAATTTTATTTATTAATTTTAAACAAAAAAAAAAGCTTTTTTACCATAAAATATGATTTTTTGAATTAAAAACATGAATTCTCAACATTAAAGTACAATAGTTGATATTTCAAAAAAAAAAATGAAATTTCATTTAAAAAAAAATGAATTTCAAAACTGAAAAGACGAATGTCACGTACGAACTAAATCAATTTATGTTTAGAATCCTTGAATAAAATAAAACAAAAGACCCGCAAACAAAAGCTGCCTAGTATCAATACGTGGGGGGAGGCTTCCCCAAAACTGAAAGAAGGGCGAGAGACTCGTTCTTCCTATATTTATTTTTGTGGGTTGGTACCCTCACTCTCGGACTGAGAGTTGTTGTCCCGAAAAGAAAATGATGCGATTTCGAAATCAGGATTTTGCAAGTACATTAAGTTTCACGTTTATTTTACATACTAAAAGGAAATATTACAAGTCCGGCAATATATATAAAGAAGACAATAATGAGATTCAGAAAGGGCACGTTCTACAATGGGTAGAACGTATCAGCAGGTAAAGAGAAAGAGATACAAAATGTAATTAGTAATGATACAGCTTACCACATTCCTTATGCTTAACAAAAAACTACCGCTCGTCAACACACACTCAAAACGGTAAACCAAAAAGGAACGAAGGCGATTTTGGTTAATTTTTTATAGTGTTTGGTTTCGACAGGGCGGGCGCAAACCTTTTATCTCGATTTCGTGGATTTGTAATCCACTCTAGTATTTAGGTCACTCACGAGAGCCACACAACACGCAAGCACCTACCACTTCTCTAAATCCACTTTTATGAAGATTAGAAAATATTTCTGATCCTCGTAAAAGAGAATTGCAGCCTTGCGACAAAATTACTGTCTCGTTTTGAGATTCGAGACAGGGTAAAATTTTCTGGGCCGAACTAATTTAGTTTTAACCAGGCCGGATAGGACACGAAAAGATTATCGGCACTCCCGTCACCGGTCCGGGAAAAATATAATCCCGAATAAAACCGGGATAGGATGCGATTATTTAACGTTCCCGTTACGGTCCTGCCTCCCGTCGTGCAGAGCTTAGTTTTTCGTCCCGATTATAAACCCTATTGGTGGGCCACTCAATCGAAATTCGCGGCTTATTCCGTAACCGGCCGAGAAAAGTATAATCCCGCTAAACCGGGGTGAAACATGACGACTTACGATTTCGAGAATTTTCCCTCCAAAGTTCCGGCGGAGTTTTAATTGCGACGTGCGGACGGGCGAAAACTGGAGTTGACCTGTGTCACTCAGATCACTCAGTAGACTGCGTTTTCGACATCTCTTCGACGGGTTATAATTGATGTGATTCAGGTAGGGATTTTTGCGGAGTTGCGGAATTTGGCTTAGGAAAGTAGGGATACACCGTGAGAGCCAAAGCAGCGTTTGCAAAATTGACTAGCCAGGTAGCTTGATTTCCAAGTGTGCGAGAATTGCATTGCCAAATGCTTCCGTTTGAAATTTTGCACCTGTGAGACAGGAAACTCGTCAGCATCTTACAAAAGTTAGGTGCATTCGAGTCTTCCTTTATATTTCTGAAAGACATTTTTATTTCAATTTGCATCGAAATTGATGCAGGTTAGAATTTTCAACTTAAATATAAGTATGTATTAATTCCAACCCTTTTATCAAAAAGA
>CAKNWT010235791.1:0-17376 GCA_932066315.1 Andricus coriarius
TTTTTTTTATATCAAAATAACTCATCTGAAATATTTTTGCAACGAATTTATTTTTTAAAAAGATTTTAACAATCAAAGTTATTGATCATTTTTATTTCAAAAATTGATTACTCGCGAACGGCTCATCGAAATTTAATAATTGAGTTATGAGAATTTTTGTTATGAAGTATAATTTAAGCTAAAAAAATTGTCGATAGTAAAAAACATTTTTTTATTGTTTAAATAATCCTTTGTTTTATACCATTGAAAATTAATTAAACTTCTCCGCCTGTGAAAGAATTCTTCTACGTTTTAATAGATTCTACAATTTCTTTCGAAAATTTTGGTGAAAAAAAGTTTTTATTTTACAGTAGTTCAAAATCTATTGGGGTTTTTGTGACCGCGCTCCGACCTCCAGCGCTGGCCGAGCACGTTCAGGCGCACGCGCCCTCAGTTATCGTGCGACTCAAAGTACCCATATCATTTTCGTGATTTTTCATCATAAGGAGGTGCAAATATGTTTCAAAATGAAAACACAGCGATCATTTTAATATAATTTATTCAAGAATTACGAAGAAATTCTTACAATGTTCGTAAAAAAATGTGTGCATTCAATCAAATGATAAAACTTTTTAAATGCTTTTTTTTGTCCGGAAAACTTTTTGCACAATATTTTTTTGTTTTCGGCATCAGGCCGATAGGAATGAAACGAACGTGTTTGTTTGATCGTCTTCGCCTTTGAGAATCGTGATTGTAGAAATTTTTCATGATTTTCCTGTTCTTCGTTGGTACACAGGTGAAAATGAATTTTTTTGAAAAATTTGCTATGCCCACTCAAATAATTGATTCGGAGATGTTATTTATGAATTCGTGTCTTTTTGCACACTTGTATAATACGCGTGTCTCTTGACAGTACCCCCGATTGACCGTACACCCTACTCCCTCACAAGCACATTTGCCGCGAGAAGTAGCAAAAAATGCTACTCTGCATCCATTCCGAAATCTCATTTGTGATACACAAAATAAAAAAATGATACTTGTTTTTATACTGCGACGCTGCCCTATTCGAAAAATATAATTTTTTTTTACTTTGTTTGGGCCGAATTTTTCTTTCAAATGAGAAATTATTTTTCCGCATCATGAAATTTTTGTAAGTTTTTTGGAGAATCTGCAGCATGATTCAGTTGCTGTAAATTTGTTTAACGGAAAAGTAATTTCTCATTAAAAAAAAAATTCGGCCATAACAAAGTTAAAAAAAAGGTATTTTTCGAATAAGACAGCGTCGCGATGTAAAAACAAATATAATTTTTTAAATTTCATGAATCACATAAAAGATTTCAGTATTGATGCAGAGTGGCACTTTTTTCCTACTTCTCAGAGCAAAGGTGCTTGTGACGGAATAGGGGGCACTGTTAAGAGACACGAGTATTATAGCAGTTTTAAAAAAGACACGAATTTATTAATAGCATCTGAGAAGCAATTATTTGAGTGGGCGAAGCAATTTTTCAAAAAAATTAATTTTCACCTTTGTACCAAACGAAGAACATGAAAAACATGAAAAATTTCTGGAATCGCGATTCTCAAAGGCGAAGACGATCAAACAATCAGGATCATTTCATTCCTATCAGCCAGGTGCCGAAAACAGCAAAATACTGTGCAAAATATTTTTCATACAAAAAAAGCATTTAAAAAGTTTTATCATTTGATTTAATGTACACATTTTTTTACGAAAATTGTACGAATTTCTTCGTCATTCTTGAATGAACAATATCAAAATGATCGTTGCGTTTTACTTTTGAAAAACGTTTGCACCTCCTTATGATGGAAAATCACGAAAATAATATGAGTATTTCGAGTCGCACGATAACTGAGGGCGCGTGCGTCTGAACGTGCTTGACCAGCGCTGGAGGTCGGAGGGTTGTCACAAAAAAATCAATAACTTTTGAACTGCTGCAAAATACAAACTTATTTTTTCACCAACATTTTCGGAAGAGATTGAAGAATCTATTGATACGTAGAAGAATTCTTTTACAGTTGGAGAAGTTTAATTAATTTTCAATTGTTTAGAATAAACGATTAGCGTAAAGTATACTTCGTAACAAAAATGTTCATAACTCAATTATTGAATTTCGATGGACCGTTCGCGAGTAATCAATTTTTGAAAAAAAATGTTCAAGAACTTTGATTGCTAATAACTTTAAAACCAATACATTTTTTGAAAAAACATTTTAGAGGAGTTATTTTGATATAAAAGCGAATCGGAAACTGTATATATTGATTGAAAATAGAAATATCGATTTAAAAGTTGCACACTGGAGATATTTTGACCCTAAACTTATATATTTGATGTACGTATTTCTTCATGCTGAACACGAATCCAACCGAGAAAATTGGTTCTCTCGCCTAGTGTCTTCATCTCTACCAACAATCATTGAAAAGGAATAGAGGTGCCTCCGAGAAGGAAACCTACAGAATCGAGATCGTTCCCAATTCAAAGGCACCCCGAGACCTTCTGAATGGTCCCCGATTTTTCTGGGCCCATGAAAAAGATATTCAGCGTGAATGAGGGCAGGGGATGTGGGTGACATCTCTCCCTGCACTCACACCGAACACCTTTCCTGGGGCCCAAAAAGAAAATTGAGCGTCCTAGTGTTCAGCATTTTTTACCGGGGACCTTGGAAGGGTGGGAAGAGTCAGTTGAAGGTGTGCTATAAATTTTTTCTTTCCACCTTCCCAAGGTCACTAATTTAAAGTTCTTAACAGTAGGATGCGTGTTTTGCCTTCAGATCCCTGAAAAAAAATTCGGTGTGAGTGGGGGGAGGCGCGTGGGTCATACCTCCCCACTTACGTATCACTCATTTTCAAGGGCCCCCTAGGAGTATTTTTAATCAGGCACATTGGAAAGGTACGATGGAGAAAGTGAGGGCCTCATCCCTCCTCCACTTACGCTAAACCTCTTTTCCAAAGGCCCCAAAAAACTCACGCGTCCTAGTGAGAAAATAGTGAAATTAATGGATTTAAAACAAAATAGCAGATAATCAATATTTAAAATGGTAAAAAAAGCTCGATATCCTGAAAACGGTAAGAAAGATATACTTGTTTAAGTCAGATTCGTGTTCTGTGTGAACCAATATCTTAAATGTGTATTTTTCAAAAGAATTTAATGGGAGCGACCTTTTCTGACGTTTTAGCGATTCCTAATTTTCAATACCAAGAGTCAATACTCGGTCCCGAGGGAGCTGGGAGTTTCGATTTTCTTTGACCCACGTTTGCAGAAAAGCTGACAAAGGGTAAGAGCAAGCTAAGGACTTGAAAGGTAGAAAAAGGATAAATAGAGCAAGAGGAAAGGGACGAGTAAAAGGAGTGGCATATTTGTACGATGAATGTAGAGGAAGGCAGCCAAGAACAGAGGGACGTGCGAAAAAGGAAATACAATAGGGAAGTCTTTTCCAAGCTAAGAAATAAACATTGGAAGAGGCTTAACGGACAGAAGGGTGAGCCGATTTCAGGGTGATTTGTTCATAGTCGAAGGGAAATGTAGACTCTAGATCTGGAAGACTTTATAAACTATTAGGGGTCATCCATAAATCGCGTAATAGCTTTTGGGAGTCTGGGGTTCGGGAAAATGATAATATTAGATAGGGGGTAACGGTTGAATTCGTACTGTTACGTAATATTTTCAACAAATCAACCCTGTACAAAATCCATGTATCCAAAATGTGCTTTCTTCCATCATTTAGAAGAAAACTATCAATAAATATAAAGCCTTTTTTACAATTTTTGAAATAATTACCATCCCCAAATTAAATATTTTTTATGTGGCTTAGGGCTTGCACTATTTACTGAATAGACCTTTAGCTTTGATCATCTACTTTTTTAGATTTGATAACAGATTCAACAGGAAGTAAAAATATCTAAAACCTTAAGTGAAGAATTTTAATCTTTTAAATTGTTGTTAAAAGCGTAAAATTAGGTGATTTGCTAAGAGATTTGAGAAAATGGTATAATCTCGTTTTATTAAATTCTAATTAGCGTTCATTGTGATCGCAATCGTTCTTCAAAATGTTTAGGTTATTTTAGTTCACGTTTGACCTGTTGAAAAATCTAAAAAAATGCGTAACCAAATCTACGGATTATTATAGTAAATATCATTATTTGCTAACATAACTAAAATTTTCTATGCTTACTAGTAATTGGAGATGTTTACGATTAATTAAAAAAGGCTAGCAAAAATAGTGCGTTACATCCGCCTATAACATGTTTCTCATTTCGGAAGCCTACTTATCAAATAAAAATATATGATTTGATTTAAATTACTATAATATACTCGCATAATTGATAAACATAAATAAAAACAAATGTGGAAATAGCTGCATCGAATTTCATACCATTTTAATTTTAAACGGATTTCAGTAATCTATGTATATACAGATTACCTGGATTTAAATATAAGATTTTATCGCAGCAGGAATCAGAAGCAAAGAAATACATTAAATTAACTTGAGATTTTGTATCATAACCAGATGTTCTTACAAGACAAAACAGTCACTATAAAGATTCTTGGATTCAAAGATGATTTGTTTGAATCGTAGAAAAATATTCGTTATCTTTCAACCAAACAAAAATTTCTTTCATGCAGACATTTCTTTGGTTTAAAAAAATGGTTTATTTGTTCCTGTAAACTTTGTTCTTCAATTTAATATAATTTTCTCCATTTTGAAGTTATTCTTGGTTAAAAAATGAAAAAAGTCATGGAAAGTGTTTGAAATAAAAAAAAATTATGTTAATGAAACAGTTTGTTTAATTTAAAACAAATATTTTTCTGAGTGATTCTGAAATCCTGAATCTTTTTGATGTTTCTTATTTCGGATTGTCTTCTCGTCCCGAAATTTATGATGAGTAGTGAGGTATTTTTCATAAGCTTAGCTAGTTGGCCCGTATTTTCGGAACGTTTAGTCCATCCCCTTTTCCAACTCCCCCAATTTTTCGGGACGACTAGAAACAGCCTTCCTATTTTCTTTTCATTTCAATTTTGAAGATTTACAATTGAAAACTCTTTAATTTTAAATATGTATGAATAAAAATTCTTAAATTTAGATGATTTTAAAGATCGAAAGTTCTTGACTTTTCAGTTTTGGATCTTCCAAATTGAACATATTTTAAATGTAAATTGTCAGAATTACAGAATTTTAAAAATTCATATTATAAAGATATGTAATTTCTGGGCACTGCACTGACTAGCATTATGAAATTTTTCGTAAAACTAACCGGTCACGTGTTACACTAGGGCTAGTATTACGAAGTTTTCTGTGATGTTAGTCCTGAACGAGCTGGAAAAGGGGTTAGTCTTACGGAAAATTCTGTGACGGTAGACAGTTTGTCATTTTTAATGTTGTTTTTAGATAGGTCAAGTTTTGAAAAACAAAAATTGAATATAATTTAGTAAATTGGAATGTTTATAGTTTAAAGTGATGTATATTTGATTTTTTTGGAATATATAGTTCAATTTTGAAGGTTTACAAGCAAAATTCTTTAATCTTTAAGATTTGAAATTAAAGCTTCTTCAAGCTTAAAGATGAATAAATAAAAATTCTTAAATTTGATGCTTTTGAGGATCAAAAGCTAAGAGCTTAAAATATTCTTAATCCTTCAAATTAAAAAAAAATTCAAATGTAAATGATCAAAATTATCGAATTCTTAATTGTAAATTTTTTAATTGAAAACTTCTGAATATTAAAGATTTACAAATCAAAGTTCTACAATTTTAAAGAGTTCAAAATAAAAAGTCCTAAATTTTGAAAAAATGGAATTAAAAATGATATAATTCTTAAAATTGATATTTTAAAGGTATATAATTTTGACCAATTTGAAATGAATAATTGAAACTACTTCAATCTTTAAGAATTACATACATTAAAAGATTGATTAATTTTGAATGTTTATAGTTAAAAGTTGTGTACTGTCCAATGTTTTTTTTAAATATGTTATGAAATTCAGAAGATTTACAATGTAATGACATAGTTTAATTTTTAAGATTAAAAATTAGTGTAGTTAGTGAATAAATTGTATTTAACAAAACGCGGCTGAAAATATTTGCAAAAGTTGCTTAACATAGGAGGTGGGGGGGGGGGATGTAGACTATTTTGTTATGATTTATTACTTGGACGGTGTGAGGGGTAAAAAAATTGGCAATAAATGTGTTACGTAATTTATGGATGGCTCCTTACACGGAAGACTTCTATGTTCTTGAAATTTGCAGAAACTTCATGACTCTGACACATCTACTATGTCACTCCAAGTTTTGTGATTCAAGAAGCCTGCGGGGTCAAATCTTATCTCCCGTTCGGTCGATCACCCTCAGGATGAAAGAGCACATTCCTTAAACTAAAAAGATTGCTAAATGCTTTAATATTTAAACTAGAAAATTTTAATTGAAAAATTGCAGACGTGGTTGGACCTTTTTCCACATCACAGAGTGGAATATTTGTTCTTTTTTCCGTATTTTGTAAAAAACGTTAATTAATCAAAATGAGTTTCCCTATTTTAACGAAGGTAACTAATCGTGCATGGATGTAAAGCGACGTACGTTATCGACAGGCTAAAGTATCGATCAGGAAGTTTAAAAAGCATCAGCTTTTCAATTTTTTGTTGTGGTTACGTGCTTATGCGACCACAAGGCATTTCCAAAAATTTACCTCTGAGAAATTTTAAAGTCAGAGCTGTAAAAGTAAAGGAGATTGAGAATAAACCACCGCAGTGTCCCCATGGGAGGTACTGCTATCCACGAACATATCATTGGCTCCTAGTGGAACGAGTATTTTAAAAAACATAAATATCTCTTCAAACAATCATGGATCATCATCCTGAAGATATTGCGGTAAACGTCCCAGAAATCGTCACACCAATTTTCTTGCTTTTCATCAAATTTAAATGAAATGAAATTACATTTGACACCAAATTTGATATTATAATATTTATTTTTACAATAAGACAATAGCAAGCCAGAAGATAGCGTCACTATTTCAAGAATTACTATTGTATATATTAAAATGTGAAGTTATTAAGTTTATTGAAATATAATAATAAATGATTGAATAATTGTACTTATACCAACAGAAAGTTTCTATGTTCCATAGGAAAGACTGTAATTTTAATAATAATTTTTTCCATAGACAATTGGAAAAACTGCCGCGGTCGTAAGAGCATATTACAGATGTACCCATTATACATTTTACACATTAAACATACAATCAGATATTATTGTTATTAATTTATTCTAAGTTAAAAGAGAAAAAATCGTATTAGAAGAAATCAGCGTTGGCGGGAATCGAACACGGGTCTCCAGGGTAGCAGAACGGAGATCTTTTTCTGTGATAAAACAAATTATGAGATTTAGGAATTTTATCATCCTCATGAACCTAAGCGCACATGACGCCATTCGACACTGAATTTCCTATTCAAAATGGTAATTTTCGCAAAGCACTACATGCAAATGTTTTTCCTCTCATTGCACCTTCCCATTAAAAATGGTAATTTTTCTCACCTATTTTGCAACTCATGCTATTTAAACTGCTAGTCATTGCAACTACGTTTTTATTATTTAATTTGTGAATATCACTTTTTCCTAACTTATATCTGCTATCGAAAATACTAAACTTTCTAACTATAAATGCCAATTATTAAGTTTGCAGCATGTTTATAATTGATATGGAAAAAGTATTTCTGCGTATCACTGTGGCAATAATACTTCTTTCTCGCTTATATCCTAGAATGACATCGAACTCTTGTAAAAATAAATATTATAATGCCAAATTTTACAACCAATGGTTTCTCCGTGCGTGTTTCACGATCAGGGCTCTTCTATAAACCACACGGTTTGTTTGGAAAAGTTGGGGGGAGGGGCAAAATAGTGCATCAAAATGTCGAAAAACTGTAGGAAAAGTCAGAAAACGGGCTACATGGGGGGAGGAGGCGGCCGAAAAATTAGCCTCATGGTTTGTGGAAGCCCCCTTAGTCGAACCATTACGAATACTGGATATTTAAATTAAAAGGAAAAGTGTTTTTAACATTTTCACAAAAGATTGAAAAAGGGGAGGGGGTCAGTAGTACATGGAAATACAAAGGAATTAAAATAATCAAAGATCATAAGCTTTTATTTATTTATTATTTATTTTTATTAGTTACATCTATTGTTTTAATTAAGTAAAAAGAAGGGCCTTGAATATTACGTTGGAGGATGCTTGGAAATGAGGTCCTGCGAGGATACTTGTGAGGATCTGAGGGTATGGGCCGTAGAGGGTATAGAGGGTATGGGACGATTCCTGACACAGCAGCGGTTTACAAAAGGTACGTGGTATCTCAATTCAGATTAGGAGAATGTTGCATCTGAGGGTGGAGGGAATACGTTGACATCTTGGGATACCACTCTAAATGAGAGGAAATGAGCCAGATAAGGCAAGGTGTTGTGAGGGTACTGCTGGGCGAACAGGGAATGGTTGAGGGGTCTCGATTCCCGACACAGTTTGACACACCAAAAGGGCGTAAGTGATGGAAATTTGGTAAAGAAAAGTAGGTATGGTCAATGGCATAAGGCTGTGCCAAAGCCAAATGAGGCGGAGAAAAAGCGACATGAAGTTGGTGAAAAGTTGTATAAGGTTGGGACAAAGTGGCATAAGTTTGAGGTAAAGTGGTATAAACTAACAAAAATCTATAATAAGGGGCTGTGACGAGGCCATGTTATGGCTGTGGCTATGGATATGTGAATGAGGGGGGAAAAGGGCCAGAGATGGTAAAAATGTGGCAAATAGGGAAATGTGGCTTTTTTTCGTTATGTGGCACAAGGATTAATGGTGCACCTAGGGTAATGTGGGACATGGAGTAATATAGCGCCCGGTGTGATGTTGACTGACGGGTAATGTGGGCCCCCGGGGTAATGTTGGCCCCAGGCTCTCTATTCCTGACACAGCGGCGTCGACAAGATCTTTTTATAATATATATAGATATAAGAACAAGGCTCGCGGATAAACGAACTTTTGTCTCAGCGGTAGCCAATAAAGCGTTCAGATTGTTTCCGGCATTCTAAAAGCCCCCGTCGCACTTTGTGAACGTCGCTTAAAAATAATTGGATGAAAGAGCTCGACTGTTTTTCCGTCACAGGAAGCCGTATCCTTTCGAGCTACTTCCGATATGAGGACCGCTTTCCCCGGCATTCTAAACCAAATATTTCCCGCTCTTTATTCCTCTCAATTTATAGATCTTGGCACTCCAAATTTTTATCACTTTTACTCCTTCCAAAGTGTGTATTTCCTGAGGTGTTTTATGTGAATTTTTTGTTGATATTTTTTCACATTTCTAACCATTTTTATAGAAGGCCATTGAAAACTGTGAAAGCTCTGAAACAAATGAAATGGAGTTTTTATTTCTTCTATTTTTTTAAGGTTTGCATTTATTTTTGGATTCATCAGTGAATATTGTTGTTTATTCAGCTATATTTTAAGATGAATATGAATTGAAACAAAGATGGTTTGAAAAGTTATTATTTTATGCTACCTTTTCGTTTTTTATTTTAAATAAAATTCTTATAGCCCTGCGCGGAACTATGAATACTTGAAACGTTCTTGAATTTTCTAGAATGCTTTGGACGAATGATGATAGAAAGCAGTTTGATGGCTCCAAATGTGCAGTTTTGAAATGCGAGGGCAGTGCAATTATTAAATTTATGATCGAATTATTGTTACGCAAGAAATATCATTCTGAATATTTCTGACTTTAATCAGTGTTGGTGAGTGGTGACTCCCCTGAATAGATGTGACAACAGACTAACTATTGTCATCGAAAGGGTCATTTTTTCTAATACTTCTCCATTTTTTTATTTTACATTGGATTCGTAATCAGCCAGTTTAAAAAATCCCCTTATACCAATTTGGAAAAGAATTAAAAGTTTATTTAGCACACTCGCCCGCCATATTGTATCTGCTATTTTGTTTTTCAAGTTTTCGACATCGGATTCGTAATCAGCGACCTTGAAAATCAAAAATTTATTTAGCGTACTCGTACGTCATATTAAATCCGCCATTTTGTTTACGGAATTTTTGATATCGGATTTGTAATCAGCAATCCCAAAAGCCCGTGAGTAACAGAATTCGGCCCATTTTATGAAAATTTTATAATTTTGTCCAGCTTTTCGCGATTTTGTCTCACTGTCCACTTGTCCCGCTATGCCGCTCACGTGCCAACACTGATTAGAGTCAGAAATATTCAAGATGATATTTCTTTCCTAAGAATTATTTAATGATAAATCTGATGATTGAGCTGCACTTGCATCACCAAAGTGCACATTTGGAGCCATTAAGCGGCTTATTATCTTAATTTGTTCTCAAGATAAAGTATTTGTAAATAAATTCCCGTAAAAAGTAAATTATTGAATATTTGGGAATTTTGAAAAATATATTGCATTCAAGAATTTTGAAGGAATATCTGTGAATTTTCTTAGATTTTTTCTAACTTCGACCACGTCGTGGGAACAGGTGAAGTGGAAGCTTGATAAACAAGGCTGAAAAATCCTGTTTTTTGGAATGATTCGCCCTTTAACTATGGTCAATAAATTTGTTAGGATAAAAGTGATCAGGTCATTGAATTCGGAAGACTTCAAGCTTTCGAATGCTTTTTATCAAACAATTCAGAGATTTTTTCGAGCGAATTGCAATCAAAATAAGCGAGGAACCTCGACTTTTGGTTTCGATCCTAGTAGCATTCGTGTATCAAGAAGAAAACGAAGAATTATATCAAGTGATAAGAGAACAAAAATATATTTACCTTATATTAATTAAATTATTGTAGAATAGTTGAAGTAAAATTGTAAATTACTTTTAGATTTTAATTTGTGAAATGAGGTTATAATATATGGTGCTTAAGTTTTGGATATCTGTTCTAAATTTAACTGAATTTTTATTCCTCTTTATATAAATCATTTCTAAAGTTAATATTTTGTAAAGGCTTCGCTCTGTGTTTAAAACTTCGACGCTTTTAATATTGAAATCGAAATTGTGAAAGTATGAATAAGTATGTTTAGCTAAAGCTGTGTTTTTTTTCTACAGATTTCTTATGTTCTTAGACTGTCACTTTTAAGTCTCTACAAGTTTGTTCAGAATAACAACAACAATTTCAATGTTAATTATTTTATTAAAAATTCTGAAAAGAACTTCATCGAAACCATTATGTATGGCATTACAATAATATATTTTTTTTATTCAGAGATCTGAAATTTGATCATATGAATTGTTTGCTTCTGTAACAGATAATTTATAACACTAATTTTATTGTAATAATTGCTTAAAGTAAAGCCAAATTAAGAAAATGGACTGAACAATATTGGATTTGTGTACCAATGAGTAACAATTTTCTTACTTTCTATTGAGAATGTTAAATCTAAGAAATTAATTTTGATTTCCTTTGCTAATTCAATATTGCATTTTTTGTCATTTGCAGAGTTAAATTTTTGGAGAACATCATTCACTTAATTTTATGGAAATATAATTTTTGTGTCATCTATAAAAAGTTAATGTGCTAATATTTAAGTTAGGGGTCATTAAAAAAATACATGATACATTTTTCACGAACTTTTAGCAGCCCCTCCTCCTTGCGTGATGCTTTTGCCATTGTTCTTAGATGGAGAATGATACTTTGATAGACACCCACCCACCCCGGAACGTATCACGTATTTTGTGAATGACCCCTTATTACAAACTTTTTTTTCAACATTTTCTTGTATAATATTAGCAGCTGCGGCAGAAATTTCTAATCTTATGGGAGGCCGAAAATTCGTTTGTAAAATGCACCATTAAATTCACAATAAGAATAAATTTAAAGGTTGAGAAAAATTCTCGGAAAAATTAATAACATGAAAAAATGTAATTTTCATTCCATTACGTTTCATGGAATTTGAGTGAATTTTCAGTTCATTTTGAGGGAATTTTGAAACGTAATTCGACGATAGCACGCATATTGTACCTCTATACCAAAATTCGATATAAGGAATTTCATGGTGATTAAGATAAATTTTGATAGGATTGTATAGAATTTTATGAACTATAGAAAACTGTCTATAAATTGAATAGTAATTTACATACGAAAATGCCTTTCGAATTTACTATTCCAATTTTAAATTTGAAAATTACATGAATTTTTGGAGATACTTTCTAATTTCGAGTCAGTAAAATTTTTGAGATTTAAATGTTAAGAGAGTAGAGATTTTTATAATTATCAAGATCTCTTTGAACACAGTTTAGACAAAATTAAACAGTATACTTTGTATACGTTTCTAAACTTCAATCAAACTCTCTGTGAGTATAAAAAAAATTATTTACGATAACTAAAATAAAAATTAAATTGAAATTCTAGAAAAATCCCATAAACCGTTATTTTTGTGAAGGGATGTTGTTTGTTTGCACTATATAACACCGATGTTTAATTAAAGGATTTCAAAAGATTAATATCTGTTACAGCAAACAATTTTCCACCATTTTTGAAAGCATTCACATTTCAAAATGTGCCGAGGAATTATTGAACTATAAATTTTCCCAAAGATTACATCCAGACTGATAATGCACTTCAAAGAGAGTCTGTAATACGTAACTGTTATTCAAGAGTGGCTTTGCATGATGCATAATACTCTTATGAAAACGGCACTTTCAAAGTGTTTTCTCTTGGATTTTTCTCGGCGTCCCTCTCATTTTTTGTTACATTCGCGAATAAATCATTTGACACATTCTCAGTTCTCTCGCTTTCCAGATCCAGCTTATCATCCCCTTTTTTCTTCGGTCGCGCCCTGAATAATCTGAAGTACCGATGATAAAAATTATTAAGAAAAAAGTACATTTACTATCCAAGACTGAGTCATAATTTAAATATGAATATTTGAGATATCTATGTAGTGTACGCATGTACATAGTTTATTAATGTAAATGAAACCTCCTAATTAATTGACATTAATAGCGAAGAGCGACTAATTGACGTTATGTGTTTTGTCGAGACTCTAGGTTCGTCAGTATAAACTAACTGTTCAGTTTAAAATAAACGAGGTAACGAGATCGATACGGTTTTTGAATGGAGAATGGGAATATTGAGTCCCTTGAATCCTCTCAATCCAATTGCATCCGTTCCTGACTCGAATTTCGAAGGTTGGTTAATTCTATTCTTGGGACACAATACTAATTGCTCGACTTCTGGCTTGCATATTGAAACCCGGAAATTCAAAGTCTACTGGAATGTCAGTCCAACTTTTACTGCCGGGCCCCAATTAAAATAATTTAGAAAAATACGAAGCACGTGATTAAAATTTTTAAACTCATTTTTACAGTTTGCTTTTTCTCTTCTAGTATGGGAATGTCCCTATATTACGTAATGTTTTTATTTTAAGGAGAATTTTCGGATCGACGCCTAGCGTGATAAAAAGAATTTCTTTTCGGAAAAAAATCGTATGACAGTAAAAAATGCGAATTATCTATTCCATAAATCTTTCCTTACTGTGTTATCAAATAATATTAAAACGTTTCTCACAACAAATAAATTTTTACCTACATTGTTTTCTCGTTTTTGGCTTTTTTTAAAAAAGGAGATTTTGGAATTTCGAAAAGTTAAGGATATCTTTCCTATTAGCCTTCTCTACGATGCTTTGCAAATGTATAAAAATTAATCATTATTTCAACAATTCGCTAAATACTTTTTACATTGAAAATATTTGTTGATTACTGTCCAAATTGACAAACAGTGATCAATTATTTAAACAATTCATACAAACGAAAGTATCATAGCAAAGAGTTATCGAAAAGACATTATTAGTTGATTCCGCAAAACTATTCGTTGAAAAAGATTGAAACTGATAGTTTTTTTTCATAAAAATTGTTTAAAAAGTTGCCGAATAGAATCTATTTTCAATTATTTGGAATTAAACATTTATTTTTTTCCTATTTTATACAAAAACTCTGTATTTGAATGAGCTAAGCATTACCCATTCCCGAAAATAACTTTTGGTGATTTATTTGTTTATAAAGTAATAAACAACTTTTTGAAATAATTCTCACCTATTGCAAATTATTTCTAGATAGTTTTAGCACATATATAAGACCTTATTTGATAAATCTAAAAATCTGGAAAAAATGGTATTTCTAAAAAGTTAAAAAAATTTTTATTTTGTTATAAGGTAAAAATATGTATTTATTCATAAGAATGGTTCATATGATTAAAATTTGCTGTCAATTTGAAAAATATGAGAACAAGAAGTAATTGGTAAGACATTATTACTTGATTTCTTTAAAAATAAGACTATTCATGAAAGCATTTGTTTCCAAATTTTTTAAAAGTAATTACAAAAGAACAGCTACTTTCAACTAATCGTAATCGTAAATTAATTCATCTCATACTTTATGCAAAATTTAGGAGTTTCCAAAAATAATAATTGCAAATCATGAAAAAAATTAGTTTTCTTCCTTATGTTGTTTCTAACATTATAAAATATATTTTTTCTTACTATCACACATTATAAATCATTTCAATACAGTTGTTATATATTGCTTCAAGAACTGTTTTATTAAATTTGAAAATCTTTAAAACAGTGGCACATTGGAAAAATTAAATAAAAAAAATTTAATTGTTTTGTTATTAAATACAAAAGGTAGCTATTGTCCAAAGAATTTGTTTTTGGCACACTGAGCGATGCACATTATTGATAGTATCATATTCCATTTTTTCGATTCTTACATAAGAGAGTATGTATTATAATATAAAAATTTCATGTAAAGTATCTTTAAATTCAAAACATTTTTGAGCAAAAACGGCTCAAGTATTTTGACATTGGAAATATAAAATAGAAAGTTTAGCCTATAAAATTCAAAAACATACAAAATTGTATAACAAATTCTTTTCACAAATCTGAAAAATGTGTTCTTTCTTATGAACATTACTAAAAATGCAGAATATCAAATTGAAAGCCTCAACAATATTTTCAAAATTTACAGTTTGAAATGTTTACAACTAAAAGCTTTTATAATTAAATAATTTTGAATGTTGAGCCTTTAAAGTTGATGAAATTCTAATTCGAAACCTTCGAAATAAGACAATCGCAATCGGAAAATAAGAAATATTTAAAATGTTAGGCTCTAAAAGCGTTCAAAACTGAAATTTTTTTAATGAAATGTAAAAATAAAAACATGGATCGTTAAAAAGTTGACCAGTTCGTATACAGCTTGTAGATCCAAAATAGTTTAAAGAATTGCTTCCTTTTTGGCGATTGGTCTAGAGGTCTTAATTAGATTCTAATTAAAAAAGGCTCTTTTCAAGAAAAGGTCACTCATTTTCCCCCTATTTTTTAATAACTTCCCTTCTTGTATTTTTCGTTGATGGTTAATTCTTTTTAATTAAAAAGTCTGCTCTTATATTTTTTGCCAAAAGAGGCGATTATGTAATTTCATTTCACTTTCATTTTACTTTCATGTGAATTTAAAACTCACCTCATCTCAGTTTTTTGTCAAAAAACTTGACATCCAATGTGAATTTATACAAAAAATTGAAGTGAGGTGAATTTTAAATTCACATCAAAGTTAAAGATTTAAGTATTTTGTAGAAAATCCGTTTTATTTTATTTGAAAATTAATTTATTTACTGAAAATTCGTTAATTTTTAGTCTAAAATTAATTTATTTTCAACTGAAAATTTAACTATTCAATTTTTTCTTAAAAATTGATCGTTTTATAGTTGAACATTTATTCTTTTTGTTCCAAAATTAATTTTTTAAATTGAAAATGTTACACATTTTTTTTTGAAAATTGATTGTTTTCAGATGAAAATTCAACCATTTGGTTGAAATATATATGTACTTTGTTGTAAATGCGTATTTTTTTAAAGAAAATTATTCTTTTTGATTGAAAATTAAACTACTTGGTCGAGCACGTAAGTACTTTGTTAAAAATTCAGTTTTTACATTCTCATCAGAGAAGGTATTAGATTTGTGTAAAATTTGCCCCCCCCCCACCCGTTGTGGTCAAATGTCCACGTTTCTGTCTGGCTGTATGTATGTCTGTATGTCTGTATGTCTGTATGTCTGTATTTTTTGTATGTTTGTGGGTATGTGGGTATGTAGATTTTTAGTCTGTTAGCACGATAACTTTCAAAAGAATTGAAAGATTGGATTGGGCTTTGGTATACTCTTTAAGTGTCCTAAAATGAAGGTCAAGTTCGTTAGAACTATGAACTATGAACGGATATTAATAGTATTCAAAAAGGCAAACAAAATATTTTTATGACTTTTTTTTATAGAAAAAAAAATTACCGAAGTTATAGCATTTAAAAAATTCCAAAAAATAAATGAAAATTAACATTTTAAGCCAACAAACGCACGATATGAAAAAATGTCATGAGGTGAAAATCGTTGCTTTTTGAACACCTACAACATTGTCATAACAACTTTTTGAATTTTATGAAAAATAAAAAATTCTAATTTTGATGGCACAAAAAAATAATGAAAAATCAAAAATTTAATTTTGCGGTCAAACTGTGCAAGATATGGAAAATGATGACAAAACAAAAATTTTGCATGTAAAAAAGATCTACAAATTTGTTATTAATCACTTTTTGATGGGTTGCGTAATTCTTGTTTTATTCGTAAAAATAGCATTAAAAGTATCAAAATTAAATCTTTGGAAAAACATAGCAAGGTACGTAAAAAGATGAATAGAAAAAAATTATGCATTCAAAAAAGATCTACAAATTTATTAGCAATCATTTTTTGATAGAATGTGCAGTTTTTCTTTTAATCTTAGAAAATAAAATAAAAAATGAAAGAATTAAATTTGTGGACAAACGGTACAAGCTATGAAAAAAATTAATAGACAAAAGTTGCTCACACAAAAAAGAGCTATAAAAATGTGTCATAAATAAGTTTTTAAAAGAAGCGTAGTTTTTGTTTTAATCGTAAAAAATCGCATTAAAACAAAAAAATTAAATCTTTTGAAAAACCGTACAAAAGACGAAAAAAAATTAATATACAAAAGTTGTTCAACAAAAAATGATCTACAAATTTTGTTATAAACTTTTCTTATAAACATTTTCTTAGAACCAGTTTACGCTAGGATGCGTATGTTTGGTTTGGTTTAATAACAATTTTTTTTTGTATAGGATGAGCACTTTTTCAATTATAAAAACAAGACAATGAAAATACGTATGTTTCAATACCAATGCATATTATGAATTGTAATAATATAAATTTATTGAAATGATACATTGTTCAAGGTATTTGAGAATAAAATTTAATGCAAAATAAGAAAAAAATATTGAAGTAATCATGATAAATAAAATGTGTACTTTATATTGCAACATATGAATAAGGAATCCCAGGAATTTGAT
>CAKNWT010235795.1:1157-13332 GCA_932066315.1 Andricus coriarius
CAATGATGCGTGGGCAAATTTGGTATATTTTCAAGACTTCAAGCAAATAGTCATGTGGTACGGAAGGAAACGCTTGCTTGTAGTCAATGTATGCCATGTGCAAGTTTCTTTGATGTTTACGAGCTTGCGTCATGGCAACAGCGTCTATGGTGACTAGATCTTTACTGCCTCGCGAGTTTTTACAACATCCTTTTTGTTCTACTGTAAGGATGTCATTCTCGTCGCAGTGAGAATATACCTTATCTGCTATGATAGCTGTAAGACATTTGTATATTGTTGGAAGACAGACCATCGGTCGAAAATCAGATGGATTTTGAGCATCTGGTGTTTTAGGCAACATATACGTAGTACCCTGGAGCATAAAGCCTGACATCAGATCTGGTTGTTCGATGATCTTCTGAAAACAACGTGCCAATGCAGGATGCACACTCTGCAGGTACTTGGACCAGAAATTGTGCACCATCTCCGGACCTGGAGCTTTCCAGTTACTGGACCTTCTTAAAACCGGTGAAACATCTGAATCTCTACTGCTAGTCAGCTCCATTTCAGGGTTATTGCTTGCTCTTGCTTTCTCTAGTTGGAACCATGCAGTGTCGAAATTGCTTCTCTTCGTTTTTCCCCAAACTCCCAACTAATAGTTAGTCATATATTGAATAGAGGGACTTCGATGTTTTGCTGATTATTTTACACATTTCGCGGTAGAGCCTCCTTTCATCTGCCTGAAAGGTTCGATTTTGTTGCCTTCTTACACCACTTTTCTTGTACCGACGAAGCCTAGCAGCAAGAACATCTAGTTTCTGCCGTTAAAAGTCTATAATCTCATCCAATATTGCTGGAGTCAATGTCTCAACGTACCGAGGATAGACGATTTTAGTAACAGATTTCTGGTTCTATTTCCTTTCTTATTTTGAGTCAATCGACCCAATTTGCACCTTAATTAGCTGACATCCATATCCAAACTGATCTTCCATGGTGGATGTCCAACCCTTCCTGGGGCAAAGACTGCATTGATAGGTCTAGTACAGCGGCCTAACGTTCTAATGGCTGCCACGGCTGCACAGTAGGGGGAACAGAAAAAAACACTATTGAGTTTCTTAGGAGCGAAGGGCAAATAACTGTAGCTGATGCGATTGTAGAAGCCAGATATTTAAAAAAAAATTTAAACAATATTTAGAGGCGGCCCATCGTCTTTGAAGTTCTTATGTAATTAACAAGGGCAAAATTAACTTTTTTTCATTTAAGATTTTAACCACAAAGTTATCCACTTTTTAATTTAAACTTTTAATATGTTGTTCTTCAGGTCCTCAGAATCTACATAAAAGCATTTTTTCGAAGAATATTTCATAAAAAATAATGATTACGCTTGTTAGAAAAGTGCCATTTTCACTGTTTTCTACTGTTTGCAAAGCCTAAGAAACGGCCTTAATAATTTATATCTTATACTGAAGTTTTTAGAATATGTTCCTCGAAGGTTGAAGATCACATTTTTTGAAAAAGCAGATAAGAAAAAATATAAATAAGCCTGCTACAATGAAAACGAATCTGTGTAAATTTGTTAAATATTAGAGTTTTCGGGGCGGCGCGCTGATGAGCTCGGCCATAAAAGTCGATCATTGTGGGTCTTGACACCATAAACTCATAAAGCAGACCCTTTCACGGCAAAGCGTTCTGTGCTTATATTTCCCTTTTTCAGTAAAGGCATTAACAATAATTCAAGGGACGTTAACTAATCCTTTCATAAAGTCACATCGATGAAAAGAGCTGAGATTGCACTTTTACGATCGACTCTTCACTTACCGAAATTCTTAGCTTTTGCAATGACAAAGTTCAAAGATGATGGGCCACCTCTAAATCTTGTTAAAAAATTTAAAAAAATCTGGCTTCTACAATTGCATAAACTTCCGTTATTTTCCATTCGCTCCTAAGAAATCCAAAAGTGTTTTTTTTTTGTCACCCTACTGCACACTATAATTGAGTTTGCACCTCTAACGCAGTTAGAGTTGCGTTTAAATGAATAGGTAAAACCTTGCTGATCGGGTATTCTATTAGTGCACGCAGATCCTTTGTGATGTTCATCTTGGGCAAAGAATGCCTTTGTGTTGGTTTTACATGTCTGAAATCACGTAAAACACGACCAAAATTCCTTTCAAGGTGCTGTAATTTTTCTGGGATTTCGCTGTTTACATCAACGTTATTAATGTTCGGACGTAGTTCTAGTGGATCCGGTACTAGATGTTCCACTTCCATTTTGAAGGCAGCTATTTCAACAGCCGAAAGAAATCTGTTCACAGATATTTAGCGTTTTTTGGTCTGATCAATTATTTTCATGTCTAGCTCTGTGTGCTTAAGTGAGAAGAGTCGATGGTGTTCTCTCTTTACACTTTACCCCCTTCCTCTGCCAAAAAATAAAGGCGCCTAACATCTCGGTTCATATGGTATGTCCATTTTAATGGCCTTCTTGGTTGCTGAAAATCGGCTTCTGCACTCTGGTTGTATTAGGCAGTCTGCCTCTGGAGGATTTGGTGGTACCGGATCATCACTAGGTTGCGCTTGATCTTGCGGCACAGCTTTCTGTAGCTGATATTCATTGTCGGCGTTTCTCCATGCCAAATCAACCTATCCTTTAATTTCTATTGCTCGGTCTTTTGAGATGTGTAGATTATTCCTGATGTCCTTCACCTTAGCGATAAGATCTCTTCGCGCGACTTTCTTTATATCTCGATGTTTTTCAGCAAACTTCGTCCTAAAGTTGTATCCCTTTTCGCTTTTGGTTTCATGCTTCGCACTTTCATAATAGAGACGCACCAATTCCTCTTTCATTGTGGTATCTCACTTGATGATCTCCCACGGTATTTCACGTGAGGTGGTGGGCTGCCAGTTGCTAACGCTGGCCAAAGCATTCTCAGCAGGCACTGCTGGTGTTCCACTGCTTACCGTTTCTCGCAGATGTTCTTGCTGGCCAGCTGTTTGATTAGTGAGATCTGCCTGACCATCTCGCAGCTTACCGTCACCACCGTCCCGCATGTTGTGGCCTCCAGCGGTGGCTTCAGGGGCAAATAATCCCGACATAACCGGAACGTGTATGTCATCCACTCCTGCTCATGTTGTCCTAAAGGGTAAGCAAGAGTGGAAAAGTTACGCGAGATTACATCGTACAACACTGTTTCTTGGAGTCCGGTCTCTAGCCGTGGATGACCTAATGCGGCACACGGGACTGTTGGTGGTGAAACTTTCACCTCTGGATACTTTTTTAGAGCTACCAATCGTTGTAGAATGTTATGAGGAACAGTGTTGACGGACCAGATGAAGTGATCCCAGAAGAACAGCCTTTTGCATCCGGTTTGCGATGGAATGAGCCAGACGCTGCAAGCCAGAATCTTGTTGAGTTTGCTAAGAAATGAAGCTTTCATACCTTCAAGACAGCCGATTATGAGAACTACAATATGGACTTTGTAGCCTTGGTACAGCCTGCTCAGCTCGAAAATAAGTGCTTGATATTCCGCCCGTTTTTCTTCCTCCTTTGCCGTGATATTACCATCGGCTGGTGCCGCGAATTCAATCATGTATATGTTCTTGGTCTTCAGATCTTGGAGGACAATATCAGGCTTCGCAGCACTGATACGTTGAGTGGTGGAGAATGAGAAATTCCAATAGATCTTACACTGATCATTCTCCACAACGGACTCGAGTTCTCCATGGGCGTATGGCAAGACGGGCAATAGATCAACTCCATAGAAGTGCCTAATATGGTAATATAACACTTTTAGAGCCGCATTGTGCTCTCGATGTACCCGTAACGCGCATACTTTGAGCATCCACTAAGAACATCCCCATGTGTTTCTGGCTCTTGCTTACATGCTCGGCAGTTAGTATCGCCTACAGGTATATTCATTATGCGGTCGCGGTAAACTAAGGTGTCTATAACGCCGTCTTGACATGCAAAAATAAATCCCTTAGTCTCCGATCTCAACCCAATAGACTAAAAAAAATGTTGGACAGAACCATCGAGAGCTCTTCTGTACGTAAGATGCCGTAGAACTTACACGGTATAGAAACGCCACAACATTGACGACTTCATGTTAATGTACGAGTCGCATAAAAGAATCTGCACTATTTAGAACTGAGCAGGCTGTAGCCAGAACCGTTCTTCGGTGAAGACACTCCAAGCATAGCAAACCTCGACACCCTTTATCACAGCCGATTATGACAACTACGAGATGGATTTTGTAACCTTGGTTGGTACAGTCTGCTAAACTCGAAAATAAGTGCTTGATATTTCGCCCATTGTTCTTCCTCCTTTGCCGCGATATTACCATCGGCTGGTGTCGAGAATTCAATCAAGTAAATGGTCTTCGTCTTCAGATCCTGTAGAACAATATCAGGCTTTGTAGCATTGATAGTTTAGGTGCAGATTAACCAAATTCGCTGTTAGTACAAGCGAATGTTCTGTTTCCTGTATACGTCTTTTGAGCACCAAAGGTGATAGTGATGCTAGGCTATGTGTAGTGTCGTTGGAATCAAAGGGGAGAGCAAGCTCCTCTGCAGCCCTATCTGCGGCACGGTATAGAAACGCCGCAGCATTGACTCGAGGCATGGTATTCTTGTACACATTCCGACTTTCCTTCTGCAGTGAACCCTAATAGCCAGGAATTGCATAGCTAATAACTATTCTCAACAAGGAGTAGTCAATAATGAAGATGCAGAATCAATTTTTATCTGATACTAACAAATTAAGAACGCAAATGCTTGAAATTATTTTTCGTGCATCCATCCATTCATTAACATATTTTAAAAATCCTAATCTATTGTTTCTTTGATGAAGATCACTGAAGATTAGTAAAACTTCCGGCAGAAGTTCGTCGACTGAAAAGCCTCTCAATTTTTAAAGTATAGCAGAGATTCCGTCCTTTTATTTTGTTATTTCTTGTCAATCTGGAAATAAAGAAACCAGATATTAAATGGAATTTTATAACATTGAAATGGAAATTTAGAAAATTAAAGAAATTAAAACATTGATCTACTGAATTCTTTCTCTACGATCGTTACGTTGTTTGAATATATAATTCAAACAACGTGGCCGATCATTTGTGGGTGGTCAACCATTGTAACGATTACTCTTCACATCTAACCTGTTACTGTTCTGCATGCTCGTCAGTTACATTGTATCACGAGTTAGATATTAACTAGCATTTTACTGTTACTAATATTCCAGTAGGTAATTATGGGAATTATTATATGGCGTCTCAGTGTTATAATTGTAGCGGGTAACATTTGCCGCATCAGAAGAGTCACATTACAGTAAAATGTTCGTCCATTAGCAGCGATAACCGTACCCGGTTTCGGTTTCGATTTCTTGAGAATCGAACCGAAGGGCCTATGCCAATACCACAGAACGCGTCCTCGGGTTGCGGATAGAGGATCCATATACCCAGGATTTCTGCTGAGTATGGTTAATAATATTAATACGCAGTCGCGGACAATTGTCCAGAGATGGTCCCAAAGGAATAACCCCTAAGCGAACGCGTAACAACCGTGCCGAAAGCTATATGGCACCTGGGCGAGGTGTATTAAACGGTGTCTCTGAGATACCGGGCGACCTCTCAGAGTATGCAGCCTTATCCGTGCATTCGGGGCTCTACAAGGACGGACAAACACTTTCCCTAGCTGCTCGTGGGGATAACAATAACACCATCAAACCACCAAAAAGTTTGAGATATGGTTCAAAACGATCGAACGCGCAGAGCACCCGAAAATCGGTCGGCAAACAGTGCCGATCACCCTAGAGTTGATTCGTCCATTGATTGGACGAATCAACTCAAGGATGATATGCTAGACTGCTACGATGCCAGCATTATCCCTTTTCGCGAAGGCTTTATGACGCGTATGCACAATCAGTGGAGCCAGGAACTTCCATAGCTTCAGCACGTTTCGCATCAGTGTTTGCGAAATTAGCACGCCTACCTCTAGGGAAACGGTTATGCACGCGGAGTGCTTCCCCAAACTCTGCTTGAACAAGCTACAGAATAAGATAAGGAAGCGACATTAAGACCAAACGCGGAAAGCAGACACTTTCTGAGAGATGATAGCGGCTTCAGGAAAAGGAGGATCATTAACATACAGGTTCCTCATAAGCCCCAAGATCTGGTTGAAATAGATGCCCCCCTTACTGAGGATATCTTGAAGGAGTCCGACCTCTGGACCATCAGTTGTTCAGTTTATGGTGCTGCGACACCATTGGCTGGTTCAAATCGAAGGCTCAAAACCGATGATGGACCGCGAGACTAAAAGACGATTGTGTCAACTGAACAAGAAGATTGGATGGGCAAGACAGAATGCGTCCCGTATTCAGTGTGTGATTGAATACATAAAATCTGGTAGGCCGTTCACGGAAAGGGTTCAAAAGTTCGCTCAAAAACTAAGGATCTTAAATCATACACTGAACAAGGCAAAGCTGCTGATAATCGAGCAGCACATTGGTGACAAAATACGGGTGTTATCTGACGCAAGGAAGAGAATACAGAAGAGGGAGAGATGCATGAGGGAGAATCAACAGTTTCTCGCTGACCCATCTCGCCTTTCCAGTGATCACCCTGTTACTGTCAAAAACCCACCCAAGCCTAAAGACACTGTAGTTGAAAGAAGATACTGATAATATCATCCGCTTCAAGGAGTTTCGCGACTACCTCATAACATCTAAGGAGGAATGTCCATCAATCACTGCCGAAATGTGAAAAAAAGACTTGGAGGCACGAGGAACTTTTCCGCTGAAGGACCAGATGGTATCAAGCACTTCTGGTAAAAGAAGTTCACTTCTACACACCAATATTTGTCCAGTATATTCACCTCATATTTATAGTTGGAAACGCCTATTCCGCAGTGGCTCGTATTAGGATGCACTAAACTCCTATAGAAAAAAGGCAACTTGTCCAACCCAGAGAATTACAGGCAAATAACTACTTTGAACACACTGTATAAGATCTTTACAGCTATCCTGAACAACAGGATTGCCCGAAGAATTAAGGCTGTGTTTCGAGAGATGTGCGAACAACGCGACTCGCAAAAAGGTGTAGCAGGATGTCGAGAGAACCTGCTAATTGACAGGAGCGTCTGTAAAGACGCTGCAGCCCATCAGCGCGTCCTGTCAATGACCTGTATTGACTTCTGGAAAGCTTTCGATTCAACTTCTCATAGTGTTGGAGATATTTTCGTTTACATAGTTCTTATTCTATGTTTTCTGTCTTGGTCGCGCGTGATCTCGGATGGAATCATGGAAATGATTTTAGGGGCTGAAGTTTACTCCTATGTCATTGAGGAGGGATTCAGAAAGGGGATTTCAGGGACTCCAGCGGCTCAACAAACTCCGAGGAAGAGCGTGAGCAGCTATTTACCTCCACTTTTCAACGTAGTCACGATGGTCGTGAGATCGTTCGACTACCCTTGAATGATCGCTCTACGAATCAAGGGCATCAAGATCGGCAGCTTATCGGGCTCTCGTCCAGATGAAAAGATGTGTGTCTGTGAGAGCGGGCCAGCCAGCGAATGCCAGTCAGTCGATACAAGTCTAGCAGCGTGTACGTTATCTTGAGTAACCAAAATAAATAGGTAATAAGTGACATGTCGGCAGTTCTCACTCAAGCTCCTAATTACTCCTTAATATATAATAAATAATAATGAGATATTACAGTGGCGACGGTTATAAATAAATATGGCACGTTCAAACAAAAAATAACTATTAATGTAATGACAAGTTCGAGTGAGAGTGAAATTGAAAGTGAAAGAGAGAAAGAGAAGAAACATACTGATATTCATAGATTAAGGAAACCAGAGTTAATTGAAAAATTACGAGAATTAGGTTTTACGGTGGATGTCTCATATACAGTGGAGAGTCTAACAAAGGTTTTGTCTCGAAAAATTAAAAATGAGGCGAGTTTAGATTC
Organism: Andricus coriarius; assembly: GCA_932066315.1. NCBI lineage: Eukaryota > Metazoa > Arthropoda > Insecta > Hymenoptera > Cynipidae > Andricus > Andricus coriarius. The sequence goes on from CAKNWT010235795.1 coordinate 9,095, forward strand.
TAAAGCGAAGTCGCATGAAGAAAATTCAAGTGAAAATAACGAAGAAAAGCCAAACAGAATTGGATGCAAAATGGAATTATCAGCGAAATTAGCTTTAGATTTAAAAACCGATGACTGGGAAATGTTCACCGAAAGTTTTGAAAAATATTATATCGCAAACGATATAACGAATGCGGAAAAAAAACGTTCAGTTTTACTCAGTAAAATTAATGCTGAAACATACATGTGAATTCGAAAGGTATGTGCACCAACTAAACCAGCAAACTTGTCATTCGAAGAAATAGTTAAAAAGATTCAAGACTGTTTAAAACCAGACATGGATAAACAAGTGGTGGATCAACTAGTAAGTGGTTTATGCCATCGTGGTACAAAAATCGAAATTTTGAAGATGGAACACCCTACTTTGGAAAGGGTTACAAAAGCAGCCTTGATATCGGAAATAGCTTTCCAAGGAGTTTCCGGTTCACTTGCAAATTAAGGATTTGATAACTTGTCGAAAGAAGAAATTCACAAATTGTCAAAGGTGAATCAAAGGAAATCCAGAAATCAATATCGTCGCTCGGACTCATCAAAACAGCCAGGACCTTTAAGTGAAAGATCATCATCATGCACTCGCAATGGAGTAATATTTTCTTGTTGCGGTAAGCCAAATTACGTTAAACCTGATTGAAAATTTAGAAATAACTCTTGTTTAAATTGCGGTCTTAAAGGTCATTTGATAGCTGTTTGTAAAAACAGGATTCAAAACAAAGAGAAACCTCGAAATTCAAATACATCTGATAAGAATACTCGTATGAACTATCTCTCTGAAAATAATGATTCTAGCGATAGCAAAACCGATGGTATAACCACTGATTTAAAGAATTGTAAAGTTAATGATTGCGAAGATTTTTTTCACTTAGTACCACGTATGTATCAGGAAAAATGAAAGTAGATCCTGAATTCATATCAATCTATATTGAAAATGTAAAAATTAAAATGGAAGTCAAAACTGGTGCTGCGATACCAGAAATTTCAGTAAATGATAAAAGTAAATTTTTCCCTCACATGAAAATGATAGACACGAATATTGAATTTCAGAACTGTGACGAAACGATTACGAGACCAATTGGAATGTTAAGAAAAATTATAATGTATGCAAATAACAGAAATTTATTGCCAGAATTATACGTGATTAATACTAAAGGTGCACCTATTATCGGTAGATCATGCTTGAAAGCGTTTGGACTTTGGTATTTAATTAAAGAAAGTCATATTCATCAAATCCAAACAAAAGAAGTATCATCTGAAGATACAAAAGAATTATTAAACCAACTAGAAAAAGAATTTAAAAACGTTTTCGCCTGCAAGAAAAATTACTTTTGCCTTAGAAAATAAAATTGGGAAAGAACTGGATCGATTAGTTAAAAATAAAGTGCTGAAATCTGTTGAAAATATCGAATGGGCTACATCCATTGTATCAGTAGCAAAATCCAATGGTGATATTAGAGTATGTGGAGATTTTATAGTATCATTAAACCCACAACTGATTATTGACAGGTACCCATTACCAACCTTAGATCACATTATAGCAAAATTACAAAGCGGTTTGATTTTTACAAAAATTGATTTGAAAAAAGCTTATCAGCAGATTCGAGTTCATGAAGATTCAACGCAGTTCTTAACGATTATTACACATAAAGGTTTATTTCAATATCAAAAAATGCCTTATGTCATTTTATCCGCGCCAGGGTATTTTCAAAGAATAATAGAAAAACAATACAAATGAGTAAATGTGAATTCTCTAAGAAAACAATAAAACATTTAGGACATGAAATATCTGAAAAAGGAATTCATACTTGTTCGGAAAAAGTTAAAGCTATCCTTGAAATGAGAGAACCTGAAAACACAAAGGAACTTTTAACAGTTATAGGTAAAATCACATTCCATACAAGGTACATAAAAAATGTTGCAGATGTATTGAGACCTTTATATAATTGTGTAAATAACAGCGAATTTATATGGACCAAGGAATTTCAAAATGCGTTTGAATCAGCAAAAAAGGAACTGGCCTCTAGTGACGCTATTATCTTTGGTATCGCGACGTTTTATGATTTTTTATACGCCAGAAAATGTATACTTCGAACAGATAATAAACCATTATCAAACATTTTTGGTCCAAAAAAAGGAATTCCTATAATTTCAGCAAGCAGATTACAAAGATCGGCATATTACTTAACAGCCTTTCAGTATGATATTGAATGGGTTCCTTAAAAAAATACTAATGTCGGTGCTCTTTCGAGATTACCCTTGCTGTTAACTAGAAGAGAAAAGGATACTTGTAAGAATAATAAAGACTATACAAATTTACATTACGTAATTGAAAGCAATTTCTCTTGTTTAGATTACAAAGTGGTAGCGAAAGAATCGAGTAAAGATAAAATTCTATCGAGAGTTATACGTTTTATTGTAGACGGCTGGCCAGAGAATATAAAAACTTTGAAGATGAATTAAAACCCTTCGCTTATAGGAAAGATGAGTTGTCGCTGGAGCATGGTTGCATAATGTGGGGATGTAGAGTGGTAATACCATGTAAATTAAAAAATGATATATTAAATGAATTGCATGCTAGTCACTTTGGAATAGGAAAGATGAAAAGATTATACATATCATTTGTGTGGTGGCCTAGGATAGATGTAGATATCGAAAATTTAGCGAAGTCATGTAAAACCTGTAATGAAAATCAAGACAATCCTCGAAAAACAACCTTAATTCCATGGAAATTGCCTGAAAGCCCATGGCACAGAATTCATACTAATTTTGCAGGACCATTTGTGAATCACATGTTTTTATTAATAATCGATGCGCATTGGAAATGGCCAGAGGAAAATGGCCCCAGCGACAAATAGAGCTACGGAAAATGTTGTAAAAACATTCAAAAAAAGTGTAAAGGCATTAATTAAGGACGGAAATAATGTAGAATTATCGGTTGAAAAATTGTTGTTCTATTGTCACACAACTAATCATTCGAAAACGGGAGAAACCCCAGCAAAACTTATGTCAAAACGTGAATTGCGTACACCACTTAGTTTGCTGCGATCAACTGTTAAAAACCAAGTTAAGAGTAAACAGTACGATCAAATTAGATTTAGAAAAAATGGTAGATAAGTTGAATTTTCAATTGGAGATAATGTTATGGCATAAGATTTCAGACAATGAAGTGAAAACTGGTCGAAAGCAGTAATTGTTAAAAGGTACTCAGAAACATCAGAAAAGGTTATTGTTGAGCCCAGACGTTCTAACAGATTACAAGATCGAAAGTTAAGGGATCAATCTTAAATGTTTTAAAGCTTCGAAAGGGAAGTAGTGATTATAAGCTTAAGAGGGAATTAAAGGATTGCAAAGTTCATAAAATTTAGTGCAATTATTATAATAAAAATCAAAGCTTCGAAAGGGTGGCTTATTAGTTATGCAGGGAAGGGTGTAGTGTATCCATATTAGTGAGGATGTGCGTTTTTGTGAGAGCGAGCCAGTCAGCGAATGCCAGTCAGTCGATACAAGTCTAGCAGCGTGCACGTTATCTGAGTAACCAAAATAAATAGGTAATAAGTGACATCTCGGTAGTTCTCACTCAAGTTCCTACTTACTCCTTAATATGTAATAAATAATAATGAGATCGTACAGAACTCGTCTCCAATCTAGAGGATCTTCAGGCCAACAAGGGTTACTTCTTACCACACCATTGCGATAAAGGAAAACAGGTCGAGCACTAAATTATGAGTTGCTTCGAATGTCTCTCAACGCACCGACAAAGGGGTGTCCTTGATTGAAGTTCTACATTCAGGGCCCAAGCTACAGACTGAATTGTTGGATGTAATCCTACGATGGAGGATGTATTCAGGCGTCTTCACCGCAGACATACAGAAGATGTTTCGGCGGATTTGTATCCATTCAGAGGATCAAACCTTCCAAAAAATTCTGTGGAGAGAAAGTCTCGACCAGGAGAGTCGAGCTTATTATTTGAAAACCGTCATTTTCGGTTTTACATCTTCGCCGTATTTAGCGATACGTACTCTATTTCATTTAGCAGAGGATCAGGATGATAATTACCCCCTCACTACTGAGATTTTACGAAAAAGATATACGTCGATGACGTACTCTCAGGGGTGGATGACGTCAGCACAGCCCAAGAAAAGCGCAAACAGGTAGACTTGTTGCTGCCAGCGGAAATACCGAGTGGACGCTACATCTTTTCTACT
>CAKNWT010235895.1:0-10798 GCA_932066315.1 Andricus coriarius
GTTTAAACAATTGCGTTTTAAACAAAACCTAGGCACTTCTCGTGAAAATAACCGGTACCATTGGATTCAGCGGATTAAAATATATAAGATTAACTGGTTTTTACCTTTTAGCTCTTTAATGCACACGGGATCATACCCAGCTCCCGGACTATTACCATTCAATGGCAATCGCGTTCAGAAAGAGGGCAAGTGGGGGGGGGGGGGGCATACAACTTTGACGAAATAAAGAGAATAGGCGGAATCAGATGAATGGTTCAAGGTCCAGCAGCTCTTATTACCGAACACAATGAATTATTCCACGTAAAAAATATTGGTGGCACTGAAGAGGGCCGATTGTTTAATTTTGAAACAAAAAAGGATATGCGATGTGTGTACACCGGTCAAGCCCAGGTCCCCGCTAGGCGGCCAGACCAAAGCTCCCCTGCAACGAATGAGTAGTATAGGTAGTGTGGGGCTAGGTCCCCGCTAGGCGGGAACTCTGGAGGTCCTCCTTGAGTGTGGTGTCCGTTGATCGGGTCTAGATCCCCGCTAGGTGGCAACACCGAAGGTCCCTTGTGAGTGTGGTGCCCGTTGTTTGTGTCTAGGTAACTCCTCCGTTGCCGCTAGGCGGCAACTCTGGAGGTCCCCGGTGAGTGTGGTGTCCGTTGATTGGGACTAGGTCCCTGCTAGGCGGCAACTCTGGGGGTCCCCTACAACGAGTGTGGTGTGGGGCTAGGTCCCCGCTAGGCGGCAACTCTGGATGTCCCGGTGAGTGTGGTGTGTACATGGGGGCGGCCCTGGTTCCCGCTAGGCGGCAACTCAGAAGGTCTCCTGTGCGTGAGGTTATTGCGAAATAAGCCAAAAAATATTCCTGAACCTACGTTAATAGTACATGTTTGATGACCTGCAATAATATAACTAGGGGAGGGGAAGATGGTCAGGTTTAAGAATAATGAAACCTTTATTTATTAAATCAAAAGAAATCAGGCCGAACGATGAGAATGCGTCGCAGAACGTTAACGGGTTCGTACCCTTAATTCGTAATGCTGGGAGGGAGTCCGGATTGCTGCACACCCGAATCGGCCACCTAACTGTTTAGAGGCTCGAGTGAGACAGCGGTACTGCTCTACAGTCTACACCATGGACATTGCACGTCCCAGGTCGTCTAAGGCTGCCAGTTGGCGAATGATTCTGTGGATTTTTCGATTTAATAATGTCTTTGTTGTTCATGACAATTTTCAAAAGTGTACATATTACTATTAAGTCGACGTACACCAAAATATATTTATTATCATTCAAGGCTCCTGTCTCTGTGTAGAGACTATATTCTATTAGTTTCTCATATTTTAAGCGTATTAGCAATGTGTAGTTTTTATTTCAGTATAATATGTATAACGTGTCTTTGGGAAAAAGTTTGTACGATTGCAAAAACCATGAATTAATAAATCTGTCTTAATATCCAATCTTAAGTCTAGGTACAAAAACGCGATATTTACAAGGATATTTGCAACGATGAGAAGCATGACCTAAGTATCTATTAACATTTGATATGGCAGTTTACGTTTTATTTTAAATAGCAGTTTCGCTATAACTTGGATGCGTGCATCCTGGAGTTCATGAAGATGCTGACTTGATTTTCATAACAGTTTTTAGTTAAGTTGAAGATTTCATGATGCAAATAATGAACATCAAGTTTGTCATGTATAGCAGAATTTTCATCTTTAGGGTTAGCCCTTGCTACCATGCGCAGACATTTATTTTGAACTCTTTGTAGCTTTAGTATATTACTTGGACTATAGTATTACTCCAGATGGAAGCAGCATATAACATTAAAGTTTTTACTATGACATTATAAAGAATTGATTTATTTTTATTACTCAATTTACTTTTTCTGGATATTAAAGAATACAGAGTACAAATCATTTGGGAGGCTTTTCTTCTTGCATTTTTTATGTATTCTGTGAAGTTCAACTTAGAGTCTGGGTAGGCACCAAGATACTTGACATAATTTTTTAGCATCATTATTTCATTCTTTGAAAAAAATAGTAAAATCAGTTTTTTGAACATTAACTTTTAATTTCCAAACTTTCAAGAATTTTAAAATTTTATCTAGATATTTTTGCAACTTTGAGACTGCTAATCTTTTACTCCAAGATGCTGCATAAATCGCTGTATCATCCGCGAACAAAGCGAAATTTTGTTTGATCAAGTTTGTAAATTAGACCTTTATGGCACACAGTGTCAAATGCCTTCTCGAGGTCTAATAATACCATGGCGGTAGACATATTATGATTAAATTTCTTCGAGATATAATTACTGACTCTGAGCAATTGATGTTGTGTGCTTCGGTGCGACCTAAACTCAAATTGCTGGGGGATAATTAATTCTTTTTTTTGATTCGAAAATATTAATGTTATAAATTATTTTTTCAAATATTTTACTCAAAGTAGGCAGGAGACTAATAGGCCTATAATTTCTCTTTACCAGCTTTGTAAATTGAAAGTATGTTTGCAATCTTCCATTTTTCGGAAAATATAAAAGAAGACATGTTAAAAATATACGTGAGTTGCACCAATGCTTTCTTGGGCAGATTCTTCAAAACCGCATTCTGAATACCGTCAATCCCCGGCGCTTTTTTGGCTTTGTTCTATGGATCGCTTTTCTAATTTCCTTAGGAGTAAATAGATCTACGTCGCTCGCGTCTACATTAGTGTTTAAAATTTCCCTATACTTTATGTTGACAGTTCTCTCAGTGTGAGGCGTGCTTTTATTTTCTGTAAGATAATTAACTTTTTCAAAGGTTTTGACTAACTCATTGGCTTTATCCTGATCAGTAAAAATTAAACCATTCCTTCCATGGAGGGTAGGTACTAAATTTTTATGTTTATTTTCCGTAAAAGCTCTTGCTATTTGCCATAGAGTATTATCTTTAACCTGTAAGCTTACTAGCTTGTTATCCCAGTTTTTATTATTGAATTCCCTAATTTTTCTTTTAAATTGCTTACAAAGTGCATTTTTTTTTTTTTCTTACTTCTTTAGAATAAGATCTTTGATAGATTTTACAAAACTTTATTTTTAAGTTGAATTAAATCAACTAATTCTTTGGTAAATTTCAAGTAGTTAAATTTGGTCATACCAAGTGGTACTGCTCGATTTAATGCACCACTAATAACACTAAGGAAGCCGTCAACACAGCTATCCACGCCTGCGCGTGTTTTTAATTTTGAATCCATTTTCAAATTCATGTTAATGTCATTTCGAAATGTACCCCAATCGGCGGCTTAGTAATTTCGGAATTTTTTCGTTTCCATTTCAATATTCGAAAGGCTCTGAATCGTGATATTTACAGGCAGGTGGTCAGAAGACAGCGCATTAATAACCTCTACTCTAATATCAGATACAATATGTTTAATAAGGCCTATATCTACAATACTTTGAGTACCATTATTGTGACGATAGAGCGTACACCTATCCGGTGCTAAGACCTTAAGCATACTTTTAAGTGCATATTCATATAAAATTTGTCCATTAGTATTTTTACTTTTGCATTACCAAGCTTGATTTTTTGCATTTAAGTCGCGATAAATTAGCACTTTGTTCCCAGATGTAAATATGACCTCAAGCTCGCTAGCATCGAATTTACTTTTTGGAGGATTGTACGTCGACACAATAACAGTGCCATCTTGCAATCTAATTCCTACAACCTCAATTGATTTGTATTCAGAGGTACTTCTGAGTATTTAAGTGTATTTTTAACTAAGATTAGAACACCACCTCTCTTTTTATCATTGCTTCTGTCTTGCCTAACAACATTCAAACCCGGAAATTTAAACTTTAAAGTAGAGTTAAGGTTCGTCTCATTGACAAGCATAATATGGATATTATTTTCATTAAGAAATCCAAGAAGTTCACTACGGTGTTGTAAAATACCATTGATATTCCAATGGGAAATATTAATACCATTAATACTAGACCTGGTAACTGCCATTTAAAATTACTTGACTAAAAACTTCTAACCTAGAAATACTATCTGTGCAATTTGCTAATTTAACATTTAAATCTTTTACAAGTCTCAACATCTTACCTATATCACATAGTTCTTTGAGTTTCCTCATCTCAGTCATTAATTCCTGGAATGCTTCTACTGATGGTTCCTGGTTTCCATTCTTCGGCTCAGCTTGTGTCTTTGGCAAACGCCAAGTTTTCCGCTCCCTCGACGATTCCTGTTGCATAGAAGACTCGGTTCGCTTCATTGGAGGAAAGTTACTCCTTGTCATAACTGGTGCTGGATCCCTTGTTGATGCATATTTAGCGCCCATTCCGCTTTTCCTCTTGTTGGACATTTAGAATAATTTGGTCCGGTTTAAATTGCAGCATATACACAGGAAAGCGATGAGGCAACGCCCCCTTCTGTTTTAATAAGATAATCTTCTCGCAGCTGACTCCCTGCTCCCTTAGATCCTCGGTTATTTCAGCAATTGGTAGATGAGGTAGTCCTTTTATTACCAGATACTTCGGATTAAGATTTTTGGGAAGATATGTAAAATAATGCGTGTTTGCCTTGTCCAGACAATCCTTGATGCCATTACAGTCCTTAGATGTAGCGGGCCGAACTGTCAATCCGACTGATGCATAATTGAATTTGATATTCTTTGTCATTGTCGCATCGTTGATGAGCTGTACATATTTATTATAATCATTTAAAGGACTGGTGATCACTATCGGTGGCACTTTTCCTTGTTTGCTTGTAATTCCACGAGTAGAAACTTCTTCAGTATCCTCGGCCTCACTTGATGTCTCGCCGTCAACATCTACGTCGTCCTCTTCCATTGACAGAGGTTGAAATCTATTTGCCGTAAGTAGGCTTGATTGTTCTTCATGTTTGCGCTTCTTAGGCGGCATCTTGAGTCACTGCACTATTTTCATTGGCAATCGGAAGCGAGCCACACACCTTAATCTCAAAAACGTACAGTATTTACAAAAATGAGCACGTAAGCTCTTCGTTACTACGAGGACACCAATTCAATGATCCTATGGAGTGTGGTGCGGGAGCACGGATATTGAGGTTCATGATGCAAAACTAATCTTAGGTGGCAGCACCGAGCCGAGTACTAGACCCTCTGTCAATGAGATACGAATTTCAATCAAAGAAATTTTATTAATAAGTGTAAAGTGCCATTTATACCTTGTAAACATAAAAAAATATATTTTTTAAACTTTTCTTTTAATATTTATCATATCGCATTTGTAAAAGGTTGATAAATCCTTTTCTGACTGTCACATGAAAAGTGAGGTTAGGTTTACCATATATCCCAATGTATGTATAATTCCCACTAAAAGTTTAAATCACCTTCGCATATAAGCACTAAGCATATATTTAAAGATTATTTATCCTCATATATTTAGTTATAAGCAACCGAACATCCAGGACAATATTTTTTTCGTCTCTCATCGACAGAGGGTCTAGTACTCGGCTCGGTGCTGCCACCTACGATTAGTTTTGCATCACGAACCTCTTTATGCGCGACCCGCTGGGCAGCGCGCGCCAGTCAGATAGGACGTGGTGGGGGATTTCTTGCGGTTGGTAGCTGCTGTGACGCGCGTGAGCCAACCCGCGCGTCATCCGTGGTAGCGGGGTCCGCTAGAGTGGGTGTGGATGGTGGATGGCTACCAGCCTGGCGTGAGCGAAGCCAGTCAGAGCCTGGTACCGGTACCACGCTCTGATTGGCCGAAATCGTAGCACGAGCGAATTTTGATGTGAAAATCCTGTGTTCTCTGCAACGCATTCAATTCGGACCTGTTTGTTTTATTATTATAAGAATATAAGAGAAATACATATTTAATGTTACTTAATTAAGAGATACGTTTGTCCGATAATTATTCTTAATGTATGATAAGGCTTTTTAAACAAAAAATCAGCCGAAACGTCGCGTCTTAAAATTTATCAGTACGTTGGCGGGCGACAAATTACTATATCACTTCTTAATAAATGTAAATATTTGATAACAGTATTGCTTATTTATCGTGTAACAAACGCATAATAACAGAGATTAAAGCTGCTTGATGCCTTGCTAACAAACAAGCTGAGTATTCACAATGTATCAACTTTGCGACTTTGAAAATCAAAATCTTAGAAACGGCTCAATTTTGGGGGTTACACTCATTGACCTTTTTGTTTGCTGGACCAAGTACAACAACTTTACAAACTTTTCAGGTCTGGACGTTGTGGGCCCAAAATCTCATATGACATTGGCACCCTTCTTTGTTTTGCGGGATTACTACTGTTTAGCTCATTGACATCTATAGTTTTGGTACATATATATGCCAGAGAAATTAATATTTCTTTAGGATTATTTGAAAGTAGATGCTTTTTGGTAATTATTTATACAATTTTTATTAGTAAATTCACAGTTTGTATATTTTTCAAGGAAAAGGCTCTATTTTTTACTTAATCAACTAAGAATATCTTTCCGGTGACTCTGTGATATGATACTTTTGTTGTTAATAAAATTTGTTTACATAATTAATCATTGTTGTCGATTTGGAACGTCTCGCAACAGTTATTGGAAAGACATTATTAGTCGCTTTCGTAAATAAAATTTGAGCTTATTCGTTGAAAAATAGCAAAAATCTGAATTTGCTTATGAAAACGGCTGAAATCATAATTAATTCTTGTAAGATTGCAAAGTATCGTAGCAAAGAGTTATCAAAAAGACATTCTTAGTTGATTTCCTGAAAAACAATTGTGCCCATTCGTTAAAAAATAACCAAATTCTGAATTTTTTTCTGAAAATTGTTTCAATAATTAATAATTTTTATAAATTTTTAGAGTATCATAGTGAAGAGTCATCAGAAAGACGTATTTAGTTGATTTCGTAAAATATTTGAGCCCATTTGTTGAAAAATAAGCAAACTCTGAATTTGCTTACAAGAATTGTTTATATTTGCCAAATAGTATCTATTTTCTACCAATCGTAATGAAACATTAGTTTCTCTCACATTTTATACAAAAATTGTGGATTTGAATAAGCAAAATATTGCAAATTTCGAAAAATAACTTTTGTTCATTAATTTGTTTATAACGTGATAAACAATTTTTTTAAATTATTCTCTCGCCAACGGCTGTTTACGTTTGGATCCCCCCGATTGGGGACCGAAGACAACCCCCTACCCTGGACTGAAACCAAGAGTTTGGTGTAAATGTGGTTATTTTTATAGAGAATATACATTATTCTCAACGCAAGAACTTTAATTAATATATGCGTGCAGTAACAATTTGAAATATAAAATAACAAGAAATGAATTATATCATGAAGGAAATGTATATGGCATATACGTATATATAATTATCAAAATATAAAATAATAATACAAACATAACTTTGCTCTATCAACCGTGTTTCTATACTATTCCATCTTTTTTAGATTTAAACAAAAGTTTTTAAAAGAAATGTTTCAATATTTGCAATCTATGTGTACTTTAATACATATATTTAATAAATTAACATAAATATGAATGATTGCAAATCTTCTAAGCGCACTTCAAAGAACATAAAATATAAATTTGATAAAATTTTAGATACTGCCATGTAGTTTTAATAATGATCATGCTAAAAAATGAACAATCATCAGAAATTATTTAAATATATTTAAACATTAATGAAATATTGGTATTTAATAGTTGCTCATAAGCATTACGAAACTAAATTAAATTATTGATTTCCTTCAACGTCCAATCAATCATTGAAGTTAAAGAACATGCATTCCAGGACTGAAGTAGTAGGAGGACACAAAAAGTCTCGTGCCATTCTAGCCAGATTCGGGAAGAGTTTTTCGTGCTTTTCCCACCACTTTAGCACATCTGTATCTTTTCAGGCGCGTTTTTGGGACAAGTAAAGATCGAGTTCCCATTTCCAATTCGTTGAACCCGTTGCTGTTTTAAGATCAGATGAGTTTGGACTTTCTTCTGGATCGGAATCTGATTCGTATAAGACGTCCAGAGCAAGTTTTTCGTTATCTTTTTCTTATACAGTAGTTTCCAAGACTTAATTTTCCGACTCAAGAGCAATCTATCATTGATGATGATTATTATGATAAATATAAAGATGCACTAGAATAACGATTTTCAAAATTAAATTTATTTTAAACATTATTAATTATTAAGCTATACATAATCTCACTTTAGTTCGTATATATTTTAAATAACTTGAATGTATTAAAGATGTAAATTTCTTACTTTTTTAGTTTTTAATTTTTTCACAATATCTAAACATTTTCATTCTTAGTTATAAGAAATGTAAGTCTTTTCCCCACGCAGTTAGTTGAAACGTCTCTCTCATATGCCTAGGATCCAACATTAAAATAGCGCAGTAAACCCAGTGGCAATTTCTATAGTGCTTGAGAACTTTTTCGAGAGCTGTTTCAAGGGCATCGATAATATTTTCCTCGACTGGAGTCCTTTTATGTTTTAAAATGAAATCGTTCTTTGTCTTTTCAAGTTTATCTATGAGCTGATTGAAACCAACGATTACTGAAGGCAAAGTGACATGCTGAGCCTGTCTGAGAAAACTTTGAAATGTTGCAAGTATTTGGTTGCTTCTTCCAAAATACACCATTCATAGGCAGCAATAAGCAAATGTTTTAATTCCGTGTTGTTTTGGCAGAGCATGCTTATTGCTGCTCTCATTCCAAATGCTAAGATTAGCATTACGAATGTCGAATTCCATCTGGTCAAGACATCAATGTTAGAGGCATCATCTTGATGTTGCAGATGGTACAGAAAATAATTTATTTATTTCGCCACTGCTCGAAGTTCTTCAGTAAACTGAATAAAGTTCTCAGCTTAGAAAGTGGAGAAGTTCTTCGTTTTTTCTCAGAATAGAATTCTTTCTCGCTGCTATAATAATTTTCAACTTCACTATCTCCATAATCTTCATCAAGCTGCTCTCCATCTTCACTACTCAAAGCATTCTCATTGGTTTCCCTGATGTCATCTATCCGTAGGATAGTCAACATATCTTGGGCACCCAGATTCAAAATGTGAGCAATACAACGATAATGTTGATCTTCGGCATCAAAATTAAGCATTGCCTTGGATAGTTCTTCCATGAACTTTTTATTAGTAGAAGAATTGTCCACAGGTATGTCCTGTAGTTTATTTTATATTTCTGAAGAGTGCTGTAAAAACTTGAGAGATATCATGACCAGTATGACGTCCATAAGAAGCATAGAAATCGATAGCAAAGTAGTGTAAACACAATCATCACTGATGCAGTGCCCTGCAATTCCATAATAGGAGTAATGTGCAATTGAAGACCAACCATCGATCGTGAAAGATATTTTAGAAGGATTCATCAACAAGATTTTCATAAAAACTGCTTGTTTCTCTAGAAACCCGAGTTCCACTTCCGACTTTAGATAATTTCGCAATTGAAGTTTAACTTCTGGTTTCAAATAATGAAATATATCTTGAGTCATATCATCTTCGAAAAAGGAATAAGGCAAATACTTCCTACTCACCCAATCAACCACCTTCTTATTGAAAATACATTGATCGGATCGAGGTCTAAAATTAGAAAGAAAGTATACATAGTAGAAGAATAATAACGAATAAAGATTCTAAAAGAAAGCACCGTATGCATTTTTTAAAATTTTAACTTTTTGGAAACTAAAAATTAGAAATAAATAAATAAATTTCGAAATTTTTTATCAGATTATGTTACCATAGAATAAGATTTTACTTAAGTTTAATGAAAATAATTTTGTTTGTTTGTAGAAGCTACCCCAACTGAAAATTGTTGTACCCTTTAGATCTTATTTCAAATAAATAAAGGAATTGAAGGTAGTTGAAAAAACATTTATGTTAACTGTTGTAGTTGTGGCGGAGGTACCAGTGTTGACCAAAATCTGTCATTTTTCGTCAAATTTAACAATATTGGCTCAGATAAATAATTTGTTATTTGAGAAGCGATTTTGATTACTTAATCTCTTCAGAAATGCCAGAACCGTTCATTTCAAAGATAATGTAATAAATATAATAAAATATAATATAGTATAATAAAATGTTGCAGTGTTCAATATTTAATTAGTTTCCATATTTTCTTTTGTATAAACATGAAAAATACTTGAATTGGTGTTTTTGTGAAGGATAAGTCTCTTAGAATTTTTTTGGGTGACTATTTCGGAAAAGCCGCTTCAAACCAGAAGTATTTAAGTCTTTCATTTTAATAAAAACAGGCGGATTTGCTTTATTCTCTTGGCATAATTTTCATGCACGTATTTATAAATGATAAACATTTAAATAAATGTAATAGTTAATAAAAACGCAGGACCTTCTACACTGTATGTATTTATGAAATATAAAAATTTAAATAAATTTGATGGTTAATAAAAGTAGGACCTTGTAACATTTTAAACATATAATTTATAGAATTATATTGCACTTGGTTGTAGACCCCTGCTGAGATAAATTGATTCTAGTGACCTCTTCTGAATTTAAATTTTTATCCATTTTGTATTATTTTTTAAATATTCAACATCTAAAACGTCAAAATTCAAAATAAGTAGATAACTTCTCGCTCGGAATGACGAGACGATACTGAGACGATACGACACGATCAAAACAAAAGATTCACCGAGCAGGGCATATCGGAAAACCTTTTGGGAACCGAGTAAAGTCGAGCGAGGTAACCGATTTTCTCGACTCGAATGCAACTCTAAAAGAAAACGTACAAATGGGCTCGTCCATAAACTACGTAGCCCGTTTTGAGTCATTTTTCGAGGGGGGGGGGGGGGGGGGGGGGGGGGGGGGGGGGGGGGGG
>CAKNWT010236009.1:0-13222 GCA_932066315.1 Andricus coriarius
AAATTGTGTGTAATTTATCTTTCATTTTCTACGTAATCAATATTTTTCTCTGTTCACTAAAGATTATAAAATAATTTTTAGCTATTATCAATATTGTTATCTTTGACCTCAAATAAAGAATATACAAAAATAGATTTAGTCTCTATTTTTAATGTGAGGTCCAAAAAAGAATCATAAAAACTCGGAGAGCAAAAATGATAAATTCTTCTTAGGAGCAATGACACTTTAAATACTGCGAGTACAATTGCGGCAGTTGTTGTGACTATTCAGTTACTATGGCAACTATCTCAACCACGAACATCAACAATGAATAGTTCTGTCATTTTGGTACTCTTTAATTTATATTAAGTAAAATGATTTTGTAAAAATTATCGTCTGTCATGAAGTCTAAACAAAGACGAGTGTATCATGTAATAACTGATTTTCTCAAAAAGTTTCTGCTATCCTCAATGCCTGATTAATATTCATAATTTATTCGACATTGGTCCTATAACCTATCAGAATCGCGAACAAAATTATTCAATGTGTCTAAATACTCAGGAGCAGTTTGTGGCCTTCACAATAGATTTCAAATTAAGATTCCTTAAGATTCCAACACCTTGATATTTTATTCCACCTTAAAGAATGGAAAGAATCACTAACGAAGGATCAGAAGGAAATAGTTATGCCGGAATTTCTAGCAAACTACCACCTTGGCTTTTGGAAATGTCAGAGTATGTACTTTTATTTTACATTTATAGCAATAGAATTTTTTATCTTTATTTTATAATATTATGATTCCAAAAAAAGGACTTCTTTCTTTTAGGAATGCTATTTCCAAAATTTTTGTCTGTCACTGAAATCTAAAAAATTCAACAATTATTTTAGAAAAGATAAATTTTCATTTTGAAGCTTTCAGACTTTAAAAAATTCCAATACTAAGCAGTGAAAGCTGACTATTAATGCAATTCTAATGTTTCAAATTTAGAATTTAAGAGCTTGAAGCGTTCAATAAACTAATATCTTCTAATTCAAGGTTTCAAAACTAACGAATTTTAAACTCGAAGCATTTAAAGTGACTGGATAGTTTTTTTTACCATAAAATGGTGAGGTTTCCAAAGAAAAAATAAAGTCACTCTCATTTTCAAGGTTCATAATTGAAAAATTGTAAATTATAAAGTACAACCCTTTAAAATTACATTATACTAGATAAAATTTCAAACTTCATTAAAATCTGGACAATTTTGAAATTATATTTATGAAATTAAAACGCATCTTTATACCGAACCTTTTAAAGTGAAACTTTTAAAATAATTTTAAATTATTGAATTGTTTGAAAATTTTGCCACATATTTTTCAAAATTCAACAATCTTAATTTTACTTGCAAAATTAAAATCTTATAGGAAATGGGACAATATTGATATCATTAAAATTATAACGTTTAAAAATGAAAACTAAGCATTCTGAAATTTTGGCCATTCACGATTACCTCAACAAATTGTTCAACTATTGCGGATTTCAATTTGAAATAGATATATTTGTTAAATATTCAATTTGAAATTGTTTAAGCTTGAATAATTTATATTTGCAATTAATATATTAGAAGTTTTTCAGTTTTAAACGTTGACATTTTTTTATTATGTAGGTTTTAATTTCAAATTAATTTGATATAACTATTAATCAATTTCGAACGCTTTTAATTTAAAATTGTCGAAACATCGAAAACTGTATTTTTATTTTAGTTTAAAAATAAACAGATAAAATTCAAGAGGTCTAAGAATAAAATTTTTCGAAATTAAATAATTTTAAATTTGTGTCTTTAAAAGTAAACAATTTTAGAATATGAAATTAAAAACAGAGTGATTTTCATACAAATTTTATGTTGTGGGTTTCGTTCCAGTATGGGTGGGTTAAATTTTTTTTAAATAACGTAGTAGATCATGGTTCAAATGAGTGATTTTTAATTCTTAAATGTTACAAATTGAATCTTTTAAACCCAAAGTCTCCAAGCTTTAAAAGTCAAAGTACTTACAACTGTTCAAATTCTAATTGGATTCTTAGCAATTTTAAATAATTTCAAAACGAACTCATAAAAGATTGGTTAATTAATAAATATTCTAAATGAAAAATGCATTTCTTCACAGAGCGGTGAAAAAGTTAAATTTGAATGACAGTAGCCAATACAAATCGCCAGATGCGTTAGTAAAGTCGGATGCATTCCTTAACAATCCTTTGGACAAAACTATAAATCATAAAGAGAAAAACAGCACAGAGTAAGTCTTTTATAAAACTAGTGTTGTTATAAGAAAAATAATTTTTGTTTCTCTTTAAAGAGAGAAGACTTTATTTGCAACGCACAAACTTAAGGAATTCGATTGTAATATATTTTTACAATCAACTGCCAAATCACTTCCAAATTCCCCCAACCACGATATCAGTCGTAGTTCTGAAGAATCGAATCGGACATTCTTCACTCTACACGATATTTACCAAGCTGAAAAAGAAAGAAACCAAATGAGTAGACTGGATAAATACCTAGATGATCAAGAAACAAAGTACAAATTTCCAGATTCTCATTTCAGAACATTAAACAGTTTTCAGTACCCAACAAAAGAAGGAGATTATATAAAGGATTCTACAAAATCAAAAATTCAGCCATATTTACCAATAGGTCATTATTTAATATTTTAAAAATTGCATTCTTGCAAATTTTCAAAAATATTTCTCAACAATATTTCTTTAAAATTTTATTCAGGAATAATAAAGAGAAAGTTGGATTACTTATCAGGATTTGCGCCAAAAGTAAAAATTTCTAATGGGAGACTGGACACTCATGTTAATGTTGAAGAAAAAGTTTTTTACAACAAAAGGCAGAAAGAACATGAAATTGTAAATAAAGACGATCAACGCAAATTGAGAAGCTCAAAAGATGAATTAAGGGAATATAATCCAAAGTTTATGAATCATTATGAAGAGGGTTCACCTAAAGGTACGTAATTGGTAAATCCTCCTAAAAATATGCTTTTGTTAAAAAATATTTTGAATTGATGATCAAGAAATGCTGTAATCGGAATTTTACACGCCACTGAGCATATGCAAATCTACACGATGCATGAAAACATTAGTTATGATTACTGATTCCTTTTTATCAAGATAAATTCTCAGGTCAGTTTTTTCATTATGCAAAAGTTTTCTATTATCTTGTGGTTGGAAAAAATTATCTGTTCCAGACAGGACACCTAAGGAGGACTTTATAATTCCCGAATTACCATGTGGTCGATCACTGACGATTAATATTTTCAACACCTGGGGCGACAAGCATTACGTTGGCTTGAATGGGATTGAGATTTTTTCTGATTCTGGTAAACCTGTGGTTGTAGAAAAGGTAAGAAATTTAATTTAATTTATGAGTCGACTGGATTCTTTTCTTGGTTTTGAATTCAAAATCATCCAATAATTTTTACTTGCAATTTAATTTAGATCCACGCTGAACCTTCAGATGTAAATGAACTACCAGATCACAGCAATGACCCTCGAGTAATTAGAAATCTGATCAATGGAATAAATCGAACCAGAGATGATTTTAATTTATGGCTAGCACCTTTCACAAGCGGAAGCGATCATTTAATTTACATGCAATTTAATGAGGCTGTTCGCATTGCAATGATTCGAATTTGGGTAAATCACATTGCTATTAACGTTTTTAAATATCAGGTGTTGAATAAACTGATGAATTTTTCCCTTTTTTAGAATTATAACAAGTCCAGAATTCATTCCTACAGAGGTGCGAAGGACGTTATTATTCAGCTTGATGGAATGACTGTATTTGATGGTGAAATTGCGAGAGCATCTGGTGATATTTTTGGTAGCATAAATTCATTTGGAGATGTAAGTAATTAGAGAAACATCCAGGGCTGTGAAATGTTAAGTCAGAATTTACTTGTAATTTAATTTCAGACTATATTGTTTACTACTGATGAGACTATATTACAACTGATATCAGAAAATGATCGAATTTTCGATGAATTTAATCCAATTAGTGATTTTGATAGGGAAGCTGATAAAGAAGCTGAAAGACCCATAACTGGAACTGCAAGTTTTTTAAAAATAAATTTATTTTAATTTATAGTATTTAAATTGAAATTATTTTTAAGTAATTATTTTAAATATAGGAAATCAGTTCAGAGATTTGTGCTGCAAATCAATCTGTGATTTCTGGAGAGAATGACAATAATGGAATGTCAATCGCCTGCAAAGAGATTCAACTATTATTATTTTCTAATTGGGGACTTTTCAATATGATTGGTAATACCAATAATAAATAACTATTTAAGGAAATATTTACTCGCTACAATTAAAAAAAATATATTTTTTTTTAGGATTAACAGGACTAGAATTTATCAGCGATCAGGACACACCAATTTCTTTAGCTCATGCCAAAATCTTTTGTAATACAGGAAATGATAATTTAATGAGGCTTTCGAATGGAAATAATTTAACAACAGACGAAAGTCACATGTGGGCGACTCAATTTTCACTCGAAACTACGGTTATTATAACGATTCAATTTAATACAGAAATGTTCATCACTGGAATGAGAGTTTGGAACTACAATTCTTCTTTAGACTTTTCATATTGTGGAGTAATTATATTTTAATTCCTATATTCAACTTTTAAGCTATATGCATTCAATAAAATTTCACTCGATAATAAGAATTGGTAGTAATGCAAAATTTATTTTTATTTCAAAGGTAAAGCAAATGATCGTAAGGTTGGATGGCAAACCAGTATTCGATCTTTTCGATGGGTTTCTTTTAAGAAGAGCACCTGGATGTTGTCATTACGATTTCGTACAGGAAATTAGTTTTATTAATCCACCAACCTCACAAACGATTCTTCCAAATCAACACGGCTTGCACATTGCTGTATCATCGGAAGGTAATTGTAATAAATTGATGTTGATCGTTAGTATAGATCATAAAATAAGATTTTTCAAATCCATACTTTGCAAATTAAAATGTATTTTTCAGATACTAAGAATGATGATATGGATTATGAAGCGCCACTAATACCTCAAGGATTTGTATATCAAATTTTAATATTTTCTACATGGGGGGATCCTTACTATGTTGGTCTCAATGGAATTGAAATGTACGATGCTCAAGGTCTTAAGATCGAATTAACTAAGGACAGTAAGTGAACAATTTTGCCATGTCTGCCATATTACTGTCAAACTTACAATAGAATATATTTTTCACATAAAAGAATATAACTATATAACTAATTTACTGTAGATATAGCAGCTTATCCTGAAAGTGTAAATATTATAGAAGGTATAGATAATGATGTAAGAACACCTGATAAGCTTATTGATAATGTAAATGATTCTCGAGATGGTCAACATTCATGGCTTGCACCGATTCCACCAGAACAGGTGGGCAATCCTTTTTTTAAGAACTACAAAGACTCTACATTTTTAACTCTAAACCAGAGACCCGACCGAAGCTTTCGTTCCATTTCGTTACTAACAATTAAACAAAATAATTTTGATTAAATCATTAATATAATTTCAGATATTATCTAATTTCGTCCAAATCTAGAAATAGCAGTTCAAGTTTTAGTGAAAAATTATTTTTTTCTATTAATAACGAAATGGAACGAAACTTTCAGTCGGGTCTCTGCTCTAAACATATAAGCAGGGTTGCTACAAAATCCCAATTTCGAAATTCCCTTACTTTTCCTGACCAATTTTTCATTTTCCCTGATCGTTATAAATTTGCCTTTCAGGTATAAAAGCGACCTTACAACCTATGAGATCAATAATGTTGATAGAAAAAAATGTTTGTTTCTAAATTTATCTTAAACACTTTTGTCACAAAAGTCATACATAGAGAGCGGATTAGTGCCACTGTTAAGTTAGCTTGGCTCTCAGATGCGGAGAACTGTCGGATATGGGGTAGCTACATGAAGTTGTTTTTCTTGCACTTTTTAAAGTTTCTAAAATAATAAAACTTTAAAGATTCACAATATTTAAAATTATTCAATTTTAAACGATTTGTTTACAGGAATCACATATTTTAGTAAAAAAAACCACCCAATCAATTTGGAAATCACATGATACGACATGATATGATACTTAATAATAAATTTATCATCTTTAAAATATCGATAATTAAAATTTTAAATAATAGTTTTAAAAGCGCAATTTTAAAAAGTTTAATCTTTGAGACCTTGCATCTAAAGTCTTTTTAAACAATTTTGATGTTTCAAATACAAATATTAAAAGATTCAAGACATTTTCATTTTGAAATATTTCAAAATTGCAAAATTTCATATGAAAAATTTAAAAGCCTTGATAGTCAGTTTTTAATTTAATAATTTTAGATTTAAGTAGTCTAAATTTTTTGGTTTCAATTTTAAACATATAAAACTTTCCGATTTCTTAAATTCTTCGAAATCGTAGAGTATCAAATTGAAAGACTTGATAGTTGTACACTTTTTAGTTTAAAGGATTTATAATTAATCAATTGTGAACTAAACTCTTACAGAATAAATTCAAAACACTGCAAAATTAAGACATTAAATTCTCAAATTCTAGCCTTAAAAATGAGCAGATTTTAGAACCAGGCATGAAATATTTCATTTTTTTATTTGAAAAATCTTCCAAAAAGTACAATATTTCAAACTAATTTAAGTAGTTTAAATTTTGCGATTAAAATTGAAATGGTTGAATTTTGAAAAGTATAATTAAAAATTTTTAGTTTCTAAACGATTTAAATTTACTGAAAGTAATTTAAGCAGTTTAAATTTTTTGATTAAAATTAAAATGATTGAATTTCGAAAATTGTAATCGAAAATTTAAAAAAATTTTAGTTTCTAAACGATTTGAATGTACTTAAAATAATGTAAGTGATAGTTTAAATTTAACGATTAAAATTTTAATGGTTAAATTTCAAAAATTATACTTGAAATTTTGAAAAATTTTAGTTTCTAAACTATTTAAATTTACTTACAATAATTTAAGTAGTTTAAAATTTCCGATTGATATCAAAAGGGTTGAATATCGAATAGTATAATTTAAAATTTAAAAATTGTTCATTTCTAAACGATTTAAACTTGCATTTAAATTTTGCGACCAAAATTGAAATAGTTGAATTTCGAAAAGTATAATTGACAATTTAAAAATGGTTAATTTCTAAACAATTTAAAGTTACTTAAAGTAATAGAAATTATTAAGGATTTCAGTACACAACATTTTAAATGTCACAATTCTTCGCGAATAAATTTTTTTTTTAGTTTTAAATGAAGTTCGGAGTCATTGAAGTTTCAAGGTTCTGGAGTATACATTTGTTCATCTTTAATGTTTCCCATTTAAAATTACTTTTTATTTCGAACGTTATTTTTAATAATTTAATTTTGAAGCTTTAAAATTGAACATTTTTTTCATT
Source organism: Andricus coriarius (assembly GCA_932066315.1). NCBI lineage: Eukaryota > Metazoa > Arthropoda > Insecta > Hymenoptera > Cynipidae > Andricus > Andricus coriarius. The sequence continues at coordinate 7,429 of CAKNWT010236009.1, forward strand.
TTGGAGGGTGAAAATAAAGATGAATTTATTTTTTGATTTTCGACAAACTTGTCTATTAAACTTTATGTTGAGTGATAATTTCTTTAATTGAATAAAAATTTAAATTCCTAAAATTTCAGAAGCTTTGACTTTGGAACTTTGAATTTAGTTTTCAATTTCAAATTGTCAAATTTTAATCGCTTCGAATTTAAATTTATTAAAATTTTAAATCATTCAATTTTAAAATGTTCATTCATCTGAATTTTGAATGATCTATTTTTCAAAAATTCTGATCGGAAAATATTCAATTTTTAACGTTTTGAAATTTTCAAAATTTTAATCTGAAATCATTCAATTCAAAATAAAATTGTTAAATTCTGAAAACTTTGAATTAGAAATGATACCATTTTATCTCCATCCTAATAAAATTGTCAATGTCCAAATTTAAAAATTTGACTTTAAAAGTTTTGAACTTTAAAAGCATCTGTTAAAAAAATTTCAATTTTCAATTCTGAAATTTTAAACTAAAATATTTTTAATTGGAATATTTCCAATTCAAAATCATTTAATATATTTTGTTTTAAATTCCAAACGCTTTCAATTCGAAATTATCAAGAAAAAATGATGTTCCTACCGGGGTTCTCCGCTAATCCGCTCACTAGCTATACAGAATTTTATAAACTTCAACATCAGTTTGTCGAAAATTCCCAGAATCGTTCACGGTTTCCCTGACATTCCCTGACTTTCCAAAATTTCCTGACTTCTAGCATTCATGATAAGGAGACTATAAAAATTTGATATTACAGATAAACAGGATTTATATAATTTTCTATCATCCTGTCGCTGTTTCTAAAATCAAATTATGGAATTACGGAAAAACTCCATTGAGGAAAGTCAAGGAGTTTGGTGTGAGTAGATTATTTAAAACAAGAGCCTTAAAGCTCCGTTTTCTTCATTTTTGCGTAGATTTTATTTTGGATCTTTTCTAGGTTTTAGTAGACGATTTGTTAGTCTACAATGGAATATTTGATAAAGACAGTCCAAACGGTGTAATTTATTTTAAAAATGACAAAGATGACCAAGTTTTAAAAAGCAGTTCAACTCGGTAAAATGATCACTTCTTTGATGTAAAAGTTCATATTTTTATATTAAAAAATAATACGTTTATAAGCAGCATATATCATTTTCTTTACAGATCTCAACACGAAATACATCTTTTGAATTTAGATAAAAAATCAACTTCTGGTGGAAATAATATGCCAGATCCATCCCTTCGTCCTCATACTTCTCTTATTCAAACCAAATCGTATCCGCATTCTTAAGAAATAAAAATAACCTCGTGAACATTCGCTTTTAACGGAAAATTTGTAACATACTTGATTTTTATAGATAAAAATAAAATTATCGTAAAGCGTAGAGTATAAAATTATTGACTCCTAGCCTCAAGTAAATTACGTTTACTTATTGTTTCATTTTCAAGCAATACCTATGATAACTTCAATTTTTGATTTTTTGTATTCCGAAATTTTTTTAAACATGTATATACAATACGTACCATATTCGATGAGCAAAATAATGCAATTTTCTGTGTTGATTTTGAGGGTAAATCATATTTATCCTCAATGTTTTATCACTCGGTAGAAAATTAAAATGCAAGCACTAGTTATCAATTAATTAATCAAATATCACTATTTACTTATGTAATTGTAACAGAAAATGAGCAAAACATAACTGAGCCGGTTCACTTTTAGGTTAGTTTAACTACCGCAACGAAACTTTTGTACATTTTTACAACTAATTCAATCGAAAATCACTCAAAAATATCCGGAAAGTTTACAAGAATCTAGAATTTAGATAGTCTGACCGCGCAATGTAGTTTTTGTTGATAATTTTAAGAAATACGTTACATAATTCAAACACACGTCGACTTTAAACTTTGCCACATGAAACTAGTTACATCCATACACTATACTAGTGACTACTAACTAGCTAGTGACTAATTCTTTATATCAGAATAACCAACATTATAAAAGCGTTTATTTGTATATACCATTTATTTAAAAAAATAACAATCTTAATTTCTCATAATAAAAGATTTGAGTTTGGCTAAAAAGAATTTTCAAAATATTCTTTACAAAAATTCGAAGTTGTTATAGAAAACAATTTTATAGGTGTGTAATTATTGCAACATGTTGGTAGCAAGTAAAAAGTGCGAATCAGCTGATTTTGACAGCAATGACGACTTGCAAGAAGCAAGTTGATCTGCCAATATCATAAATCCGCTCCGAATCTCATATTTCTGTGTTATGTTGACGACAAGATATTATTAAGAATATTATTTATTGATTTTTATAGTCATGTTTGACACTTGCATAATATCTTTTCATCAAAGTGCGGTTTAAAGTTGAAACTTAAAAAATAACCTCTATGCAGCACTTTCTATCCTTTTTCTATTTGCCCTGTGCATTAATTAACGAATACATTCCGTTTTCGGAATTATAATTATAAATCGACATGGAAATAGTAAAACAAGAATTAGAAGTACCGGTCGAATATTTAAAATGCACGGATGGAAGAATTTCTGCGATTGTACACAGACGTTGGCTTGCTAGTTTTTCGAATGTCGGATTTGTACAATTTATTAAACATGAACGACTTTCGTCTGACGAAATAGCAGCACAACCTTCTCCTGGACAATTAGGATCCAATTGGCTTCAAATTTACATCACGGTGAGTATTTTTCCATTATTAATAAATTATTTAAACGGTTCAATAGAAAAATCACAAATATACAATTAGTTCGATTTCAACTTTTTTAATTGTTAAGTTCAATTTTTAGCTTTTTCAATTATGAATGAATAAAATATTTTACTTGAAAAATGTCCCTTGAACTTTTTCAATTCGAATGCCTTAGTAGTCAAACATATGTGTGTGTGTGATTGAAACTTTATAAACTTTTTTCAATTTTAAAAAAGTGTATAAACTATTAAATTTTAAATCCTATTCAAATATTGTTTCAAGATAATAATTTTTTTAAGATTCTTGTAAAAATTAAAAATGATTTTCTCTTTTGAAGAAATAATTATAAGAGACTATTTGAAAAGATTGTGTAATTGAAATGTGTTGAAAGCTTTGATTTTATGCTTGTAAATTATTGAGCATTTGAATAAAACATTTTTGAATAAAAAACTTTTGTAAGCTTCCATTTAAAAAATGAAAATTCAAAAGAGTTCCACTTTGAATGTTTCAATTTGCAATTTAGTTTCTATTACTTCAAATGAAAAAAGTTTTAGCTTTAAGAGTTCGATTTTTTTAAATTTCAATAACCGTGAAAAATGTTTTCAAACCGGATGGTTTTCTATTGATTCTACTGTTTATATTGCAAACGACTTAAGGTTATATATGTATATATATATATGTTCAGTTATTATCTACTTTATCATATTTTTTAATTTAAACATTCTTAGATTTACGAAAAGCAAAATAAAAATGCAATCCCGTTACCAAGAGGAAGACACGCTGGAAGCTTAAAAACGCAAACAGATCTCATATTTGCTCAAGTGTTGCACTACGTAGCAGATACAAATTACCGAAATTTATGGAAAGAATCCTTCAAAAAGTATTATAGTAAGGACTCAATAAGAACTTTTTTAACGATTAAAAGCATTACGACAAAAACCTGAAAAACAAATGGTCAATTTTCTCTGCATTAATATTTCACTGTTGTATTATTTTATTAAATTTTGTTTGAACTTTCAATTGGTAGGTCCATGGACTAATTTCGAGCAAAGGGAACAATTAAACGTAAGCGCAAACACGACTGATGTGCAAGTAATGCAAGAGATACTAACTCGAATTTACGGTTGTACGATAGCACAAGTTGAAAAAGGTAAAATAACGTCTGTAAGAGCAGGCTTGGGATCACAAACGCACTGTAATTTATTACCTGTACTATTTGCAATCGAAACGCCTTCTGCCTTCCTAATATTACATGATCAAACAGCGCAATATTCCCTTCGAGAGTGAGTTCCTCCTATGCATTATTATCTACTTTTTTTTTCAATTTGTATACCTACAACCTCATATTTCTTCACCCTGCATTTTAGATGTGTTACCTACAGTCCTGCGGTATTATCCACGTCCTACGCAAAACCGCTGTTTCTTGTATATCAGCTGCTTCGCCTCTCTAGAGATCTGCACGATCTGGGCCTTGTACTGGGTGAAGTCACGCTTAGCGATATATTGCTTATGGATAATCTTACTATACAGGTATATAATTTGTAATATTATAGACATTTTTCGTATGATATATTCAAGGCTCGGATTCACGCCACTATTGACACTATTTGGCACTTTTTTCGTGCGATGACACTATTTTGAAAAAAAATTCACTAATGTCACTATTTCTTCTCTTTCCCTTTAAAAATATGTTCGAACTTGTTCGCTGATGTGCTAAAATAACATGTCTACCATCTCAGTTGCAGAAATAAATACCGGAAAAAAGTCCGTAAACCAAAGTATACACAAATTAATTAAAAATATTTTAAATTAATCTATTCTTTATTTCCTAAACTTCCGATTGTACGACATTTTTGACTTTTTAATTAAAAAAAAAAATCATTCAGAATTGTATTTATTGGTTAAATATTTTAAACTCGAAAACGTCCGAAATTGAATAATGTCAAACACGATTTTTAAAAAGAGAACAATTTCATATTTCAATCGCCCTGGTTCAAAATATAATTTCTAAATGAAAGCCGTAATTGCATTAATAGTTACGTATTTTTTTCTGACTAAATTTTTTTCGTATATTTATTTAGGAGTAATCCGAAAATAACGTAAGACGATTTGAGGGTTGGGGGGTTTTGTAAAATCTGACTGTTTCTTATGAATTAACAAAGTAGACCAACTTTTCAACAAGTACTTGCAAATTTTCAACCAAAAAAGAGAATAGAATTTTCAAGTGAAAAAAGATGAATTTTTAACCATGAAGATTCATTTTTTACTATAAATGACGAATTGTCAACAAAGTACATAAATTATGAAATAAATAGTGGAACATTCAAGCTAAAAAGACAATCTTTCTACAAAACAGTTTAATTTTCAATCAAATAATTATCTTTTCATCCTCTCAACAAAATACATACATTTTTAACGAAAAGGTTGAATTTCAACCATGAAAATGATTTGTTTATCAAAAAAGACGAATTTTTAAGAAAGCAAATACACTTCTAACGAATGAGTTGAATTTTGAACCAAGAAGATTAATTTTCTACCAAAAAAGACGAATTTTCAATAAATTCCAAAAAGCATCTAACAAAGAGTTGACATTGTAAACTAAAAATGATAATTTTTCAGCAAAAGTGGAATAGTTAAATTTTCATTTAAAAAAATTAATTTAAAAAAACTAATCTTTTACAAAATATTTGTATTTTCTACTAAACTGTTGAATTTTCAAAATAAACAGACGAATTTTTTTATAAAAAATAGTTGTATTTTCTACCCGAAAATATGAAGTCACAACGAATAAGTTCACGTTCAATAAACTAGTTAAATTTAAATTTAAAGAAATTAGTTCTCAACCCAAAAAAGACGTTTTCAACAAAATACATGCATTTTCAAACAAAAAGTTGAATTTTTAACCAAAAAGAATAATTTTCTTCCAAAAAAGACGAATTTTCAATCAAATTTTGAATTTCTAAACTAAAAAAATCAATTTTTAACCAAAAATGGAATAGTTAACTTTTCATTAAAAAAATTAATTTTCAATAATAAAAGGAATCTTCAACAAAACAGTTGAATTTTCTACCACATA
>CAKNWT010236037.1:0-15666 GCA_932066315.1 Andricus coriarius
ACAACGTTTTTGTAGAGTATATTATGTTTAAACTTTGAACCTCATTTTCTCAGTTTGACAGTTAAGGGACATGGCGTACTATAACTTTAGGGCGACGAACTGACAAAAGGCATTTAAGTTTTTAATTTATAATTATAATTCTAATACTGTGATTTGATATACGATTAAATATGAACTAGTAATAAAAATTCCTTAGATGTTATTCATCTCAAGATTTGTAAAATGTTTTTACATGCTTCACAGGTTTATATTTATTTTCTTATTTAATATTCTCAAGCCAGAATTATAAAGGAGGAGGATCGCTACTAAAGGGTAGCCCAATATTGTGTCATTGCTTATTACCCTGGCTTTATTTTAATTTTTTTTATTTAAATAAAAAAAATTCATTTTTTATTTAAATTTTTTTATTATAAAAATTAAGAATAAATAAAGTTAAAAAAATTTGTATTCTAAATTTCTGGAATTTGGATTAATAATTGGGGAATGAGAAAATTCAGGTCATATAAAATATATGTACCCCAAAATTTCATTAAGTTGAATAGTATTAAATTAAAATTGTCATCAATTGTATCCTATACTATTTTTCTACAATATTATAAAAAGAAAAGCGGAACCGATTTTAACTGATTTTTACCTTTTTTAACTTAAAGTTATTTGCAGATGGGATTTTGTTTTTGATTACAGTTTTTTGGCATCCTACAAACAATTTAAGACTAAATTTACAATCATTTATCAGGTCATTTTTGAAAAAAATCATCATAATTTATGATAATATTTTTTAATTCATTTCTTAGTATAATTTAAATATTAAAAATACGAATAATATTATTGGTTTCCTATTAGTCGCTTACAAAGTCTTTAATAAGAGAACATAAATTAAACAGTATCAAATATATCATGATATTTTAAACCTATAATGAGGATATGAATTGTAAAGCCCAATATTGACATTGACAAGTTCGTCTTTATAAACAACCGAAGATTTCTTCATTTGAAGTATTTAAAACTAAACGTCAAACAAAAAATGGAAATCTAATTTCAATTGATTTTATTTTAAGGGTTTCAAAATAAACATTATCTCAAAATGAAACATTCTAAATGGTAAAGTATCAATTTCACAAACTTTAATTGTACAAATTAAATGGTAGGCTGATAAAGGCCCCTAGCTACTATTATTTATTAACCAACCAAAACAAAATATTTAAAAATATACAATCTAACTGTCGCCACTTTCATCGGTGGGAAATATTCCCGGTTTAAACATTTTTTCCAAATTTATTAAATTGTCATGAAAAATGAAAATGAAAGAAAATTCAATAAAAAATTGTCTTCGATTTTCAGCTGCTTAAAATTGAATTTTTTATTTTTATTAACGGAATTTTTAACATTTGGAATTCAAGAAAAAGCTTTATAAATGTAGATTTTTTGGTTAAAAAATAAAAATCTTATTATTTGGTTGAGAATTTAATTTGTTCTTAGTTGAAAATTCATATTTTTTGGGTTGAAAATTCAACTGTTTTGTAGAAAATTGGTCTTTTTGGCTTGAAACTTCAACAGTTTGGTTGAAATTGTTTTTTCTTTCATGACTTAAAAATCTTTCTTCGTTGAAAATTCAACTATTTCTATGGAAAATGGAACAATTGGGTTGAAAATGAACTTTTTTGATAAATATTTATACTTTTTATATGTAAATTCAATTCCTTTCTAGAACATTCGTATTTTTTGCTTAAAACTTCAACAATTTGGTTGAAATAATGATTGATCTGTTTAGGTGAAAAAGTCAACTACTTGGTTAAAAGTTGAAATACTTTGTCAAAAATTAATTTTTCTGTTTGAAAATTTATTATTTTAATTGATAATTGAACTATTGGACTGTAAATTGATGTATTTTGTTAACAATTTGTCTTTTCTTGTAGAAAATATTAATCTTCTTGGTTGAAAATTAATCTTTTTGGTAAAAAATGTATCTTTGTTTAGTTGAAAATTCAACTATTCAGTTAAAAATTCGTGTATTTTCTTGAAAATATTCAAGAAGCATATTCATTCAAGATTCAATAAATCTTTGTTTTGTGGACATATATAAATTTTCTCGAATTGCGAAAGTTATTTAATTAAAGAGAAATTATGTTTCATAATTCTTTAATCTATGTTCACATTTCGATTTTTGATTAATTTATTTATGGGAACTAACGACTTGCTTCGGTTTATTGATGGACTATGGTCACCTAATCGAAAGAAAGTATGTAAAAAAGTAAATAAACGATTCAATCTAAGGCACATCCAATATGGGATTTTCCGACGCACGAGCCAATCGAATCAAAAGACCGATTCGAAGCTATAGTATTGAATGTCGGTTTTTCGAAATTCGATCGACGGGCCGATCGAATCGAAAAAAAAGATCCGACCGTAGCACGGATCGAATATCGGTTTTTCGCCATTCGATCGGTGGGTCGATCGAATCGAATAAACCGATCCAAAAATGAGCGTACGTCGAATCGAAAATACCATATTTGATCCGACAAAATGCACACGTCTGTTTGAAATCTTTGCAAAATCTGTTGAAATCATTCAAATCTTTGTGAAATCTGCAAAATTATCTGTAATCCTTTAAAATACTTTAAATCTTTGAAACCACTGAGATCTTTGTGAAATTTTTGAAACCTTAAAATCTGGTATACAATCAAAAGTCGAGTGATTAACCCCTCGAGAATTTATATTGAGTAACAACAAGTAAATGAATTAAAAAAAGTAATTCACCTGTTCTTGTTCCTGTACAGTTGACGATTTCGTTTTGCGACACTTTCCTTTCTGCTTCTCTGAAATCATTAAAAACATAGCAACAATTATTATGATAATATACATGAGTTTTGGAAACGTGTGACCGTCAAATTTAAATACTTTTGGTTGCCTCTATCTTTACCGAGAGATTCATTTTTTTAATTAGAAAAAAAATTAGAATCGAAATACGAGATAAAGTATAATTGGATGTATACAAGTTTTGAGTCAAGAATTTACTTTTTTATTATTATTACTAGGGTAGTATAATAATAAAGGAAATTTTTATAATAGTGTTTAAATTAAAAAAAAAAACACTTCAAGGACAAAAACATTTGTAATGCTCTGTAAACGTATTTTTGTGTATGTGTATAGTAAAAAGTTTGATGAATAATGCAGGGCCAACATTTTTACCTCTTTTTACCTATACGAATATTTCCAATTGAAAAAAATAACATCTCATGATGTCCAATTTTTTTGTAGCATAATATTAATTTGGTACCCAAAATAATACTCAGTGGTGAAAAATAACTTTAAAGTTTTTCCTTCATTTTTCTAATTTTCTATAAGTTGTAAAAAAATCAACGACTTCAAAGGATAAAAATAAAGAATGATAAAATTCTTACAATGCTGAATATTTTTATTTAAATTCTTTAGAAAACTTAGATAGTTTTAAAAACTATATTAACGAGTTAAAATCCAAAATCTCAAATAATTTTGTAAACACATTTCTCTAGCTCAGGAATATTTTTTTTGTATATGGAATAATTCTGAAAAATATCACTTTTAAACTCTTCTTCAAATTAAACTTTAAACGCCACATTTTTCTGTTCATAACGGCAAAATATTACTTTTTCAAAAATAATCGCTTAACTCTGCTTGGAAGAAATAATAATTAAACTCAGATTTAAATTAGAAATTATATTTTTATTCTCTCATGTGGCGATTTAAGATTTACAATTTTACATATTTTTCAGCCCTTCTTAATTATCCAGAATTTATTTTCAGCCGCTTTCAGAAGAACAATTTCTATTAAAATGGTTAAAAGTGTTGTTTGTGGTGTCGTTTGGTAATATTTCCATAAAACTTAATCTTAATATAAGAGCTAATATGTTCAAAAATACTCTAAAAAAAGTTGTCATTTTATTACGTCTGACTGAAAATAATTGGATTCGCGCCCAACGAATGACAGGAAATTGGGAAGTATTCTCGAAAAACGAATTAAGATTAACTTTTCAAAATAACTATTTCAATAAAAAAATAAATATCTATAAAACTACGATGACGACTAAATTGTTTGAAATGCTGCAAATTTACCGTCTCATTTAAATTTACTAACCTTTCTAAATTTACTTCGTTGATCGTGAACTAAATAATCTTGAACTTTACACGCCGTGATTTCACAACGAGTTGCAAATATACCAACATTCGTGTTGCTGTACATTTTTTTCCGCAAAGTGCAAGTACTCTACATTGATAAGTAATTAGTTATATCGTAAGCGAAATAATTCTGATTTGATAATAACAGAATGCTAGTAAAATAACAACTCAATGTAAAGATCACCCAAACTTTCTTTACAGTATACATGATATAAAATGTAAATGTTTTTCGAAATGACACAGCAAAACGTTGTCCTTAATATTTACACATATTTATCATAATTAGAAATTGATGTCGTCCATTTGCATAACTTTGTCAACTTACCTTTTTCAACAACAGCTTTTCCTTTGTCATTTTTAGCATTATCTCCCTCTCCAGCCTCATCTTTCTTCTTTCCTGTTACATTTTTCCCACTAGCTTGTGATATCGTTGCTTTAAAAATAGGAGATGATGCAGCCAATGGTTTTTCGTAATTGCTAAGTTCCACAGTATCTCTGATGCTGCTAACAGGATTTTTTCTTACCCTTTTCTTCGGTTTCGGCAACATATTAAACAATTCCTCATAAGGAGTATTCGTCAAGAATTTTCCGTCATCTTCACCATCTTCACCTTCAATATAAACTTGCAAATCGGACTGACTGAATTTTCGTTTCCTCCTTTTAACTGCAGTTCTTTCATCGAAAACAAAATGATATACTCGTTGATTCGAGTCTGAGGCATTCTGGAGTCCAGAACTTTCGTCATGAATTTCACTTTTATTTGCAGGTACTAACTGTAAACACTCGAGAATTTCTTGTGAATTCAGGGTCGAATTTTTGACTTGATCTGCATTCTGATCACTTGTATCGCTTTTTTGAGCATCTTCTATTTGACGAGTTTTTGAGCGAGTCGTTCTCTGATCACAAACTTCCTCATCACTGAATAAATCGCGCTTCACCTGATCTACTTTAGCCTTCATAGCACATTTTTGTTCCTCGAGGCTTAAAACAATTTCTTTCACTTTGCTCTCAGCTTGTTCACCTTTATCTTTTACTTTATTTTTTGAACCTAATATATTGTCAGTTTCGCTTGAAGGTTCTTTACTTTCTGAGATATTTTCTTTCTTCACTGTTACTTTGGCAGGTTTAGTTTTTTTCACAGTTTTTCCTTTCTTAGCATTCGATGTTAAAGGTTGCTTACTTTCTTCAACAGTTTGAAGATCTTTATCTTCAGCAGCTGTTTCAATCTTTATTTCCTCTTCAGCAACTTTTTCCTCTTTCTTTCCTACTTCTAATTCAAAACTGTTTTCAATAGGCTTATCTTCTTCAGCGGGAGGCTCAAGCTTCGCGTTTTTCAAGCTTACAATTCGTACTGCTTTCCGCCCAACTGAATATCGACCTCGTCTTCCTGCGACACCTCTTCCTCTTACATTTCCCCTGGATTGCCCACCCAGGAACGATTTCAATCTTTCACGTTTCATTTCCAGTTCCAATCTAAGTGCATCATCTACGGGATTAGCTGTTCGTCCTTGAAGACTCGGGCCGGGTGGTTTGTTATCTACAGGATCAGCCAAAATTTGTGCAACTTTTAATGCGTTGCAATCTATCGGTTCTTCTATTCGCTGGATAGAAACTATTTTAGGTTTCGTGGATACCTTTTTCTCCATCTTCTTCCATTTATTTTCATTAGAAACCATGATAGCTGAGATCTTGGTATTCAAATTAGTTGGAGTATCAGTACCTACTTTTGAACTACTTGGAGTTTCCGAAATATCAGCCTCGAGTAGCAAATCATTCTTAGCTGGAGTTTCCGTCTCTTCATTGTCTTCAGTATTTGTAACCGAAAACATTTTCTGGGGAGAAACTTCTTCAACTTGCAGAACTTTCATTTCTGGAATTTTGATCTCAAAATCCTTAATCTCTGGCTTCTGAATCTCGTGATCTTGCGTCTCGGGATTTTCAAACTGTTCCTCTTCTTCAACTGGAACTTGATCTTCCTGAGTCACTCCAGGAGACGTCATCAGTACAGAATCAGCACTTGTATCCGTGCAGGTTTTATCAGACTTATTAGGATTCTTTTTTGCAGAAGAAAGAGGCGTTTGAGTGGCTGATGTGTTTGAACTACCAGAAGAGGAAGAAGACGATGTTGAAGATAAACTGGAAGAAGAGTTGCTTCCGCTATCAGAGGATTCGTCATCGCTTGCCTGCGAACTTTTATCGACTGACTCTGCTGATACATCAGGATCTTGAACCACAGAAGAGACTTCTTCTCTGATTGTGACAGACTCTGAAACCTCTATGGAACTGGAGGAAATTATAAGTTCTTCCTTGGCAGCTTCCTCTTTCCGTAGATTCCCTTTTATGACCTGAAATTCGGTAACCTTCGTATCACAAGTGCTGATAACTGTGCGAATTTCCGCAGTCTTCTTTAAATCATCCTTCAACTGTTTCTCTGGATCTTCAGCTAATTCGGAACTAGGTTGATAATAAGGCGAGCAAGAACTGTGCCCTCCTTTATTTATGACATCTTTCGTATTTTCGCCAGCCAGGTTTGGTGTGAATACAATGCTGGGTGTTGGTGGGAGGCAATCGGGCGTAGGGAATATTCCTGGTAGTTTGCTCGAGTCTTCGGCACGAGTGATTTTTGTAAAAGGTGTGGCGGAACTACTAGTTGGACTCAGAAATCTTGGCGTGGGAGGAATGCCGCTAGAAGTTTCCAGTTTCTGTGGAGTCTCCAAGTCTTTCAGGTTCGGCATTTTCACAAACTTGGAAGTATTTTTTGGCGAAAATTTCAAAAACTCGGAGTTGAGTTTAGCCTGTGTTCTTGGTACAGATGTCAACTGAGCGTATTTCTTTATTTTCTCACCATACGTCTTTTCGATTATTTTAACCATATTCTTTGAAATGGTTGCTGGAGAAATCTTTGAGGTAGAAGGTTTCAAGGTTGGAGGAATTTCCACGGGTTTTAGAACTGGATTAGAAGTTTCGTGAAGTTTGGAAGCGGATTGGTGGACTTGAGGTTTAGCTGGAGTGGGAGAAGGAGTATTATTGAGTGAGGAAAATTTGGTTAAATCTGTGGGATCACTTACGTTTTCACTTGAAGTTACTTCCTCTTCAAGTGAAATCTCATCTTTAGCTGGAGTTTTCGAATTTTTCTTCTTATTCTCCTTGGAATCTAGCGATTTTCTTTTTTTACCTTTCGCCGGAGTTTTTTTCGCTGGAGTTTTAGTTTTCTTGACCCTTCGCACAATTTTTCGAACTTCTTTCTTAGCAGGCTCCTCTACACTTGCTGCTAAAGCGAGACGCAAATCAGTATCCCAACTTCTTAATGTTGCTGGTGCAGCAGGTAGAGGTTGCGACTCTGGTTTATCTACAAAAGGAGAGTTCGAGTTACTATTAGAAGAAGTCCCACCTAAAATCATGTCCACTCCCGTGTATTTTTCCCAGCCACCTTTCAATTTAGGAGCCGGACTTCTTGTTGCTATTGGCACTTTGTAAGGACGAGAACCTTTTCCTGGACTTTTAACTTTTGGCGAGCCAGGTGAAGAATTACTAAAAGGTGGTGATTTAAACAAAGATGTTCTACAGGCTGATTTCGAGCGATTGTGTGCACTCGGTGAACTATTGCTGCCAGATTTCTTCATAGAACTCGAGGATTTTGCAGGAGTTCCAAAATCTAAAGCCCTAACGTGACTGTTACGTCTTCGGGGAGTCGATAAGCTCAGTCTATGATTTTTCGACCTACTCTTAATCAGAGATTTTGGAGTTCTTTTGGTAATAATGTCGCTTCTCTTCAGGATTGAAGATACAGATGAAGTATCTGCAACGTTCTGGGTTGCATTAGCATTTTCTTTACAAGACGATGCCTCCTTTGTTGCTAATTCTTTATTTGTCTTCGGTTTCAGATAAGGAGAAAGGCCTGATAGCGAGAAGGACAAAGAATCATCTATGCTAAAAGACGGTAATCCCGCTGATTCCAATAGTGAGGGTTTACTATTTTCATTTGCATAGAGTGTTATCGAGTCGTTAACACGCTTTTTATTTTCAGAGACGGAAGCAGAGCTTGATGCTTCGATAGCTGATTCTTTAGGACTTGGTTCTTGTAAAATTATTTCTGCAGCATTCAGTTCTTTAAGATTCAAAACTTCAACATTTGCTTCTTTCCGATTCGGATCTTTAAAAGACTCGGTTTGGGTATTGATTGGTTTAGTGAAATTGTCACTACTATCCGTTTCGAAACTCGGAAGCGACTTTGGTAACTGATGTTTTACGTGAACTGATGGAACTATCGGTTCCGCAAATACCACTGGAGAGGCTACTGATAATTCGGCTGATGCTACTGTTTTTGCAATCGGAAAAGTTATTGTTGTTCCTTTCGGTAAAGTTTGTGTTGTCAACGCTACACCTACGGACTTCTTTTGCGTTACAGCTACTGGTTTCGGGCTCGATAAAGTTACTGGTACTAGTTTCGACAAATTTACTGGCATCAGTTTCGGAAAAGCTACTGGCGCATGTTTTTGTAAAATTTGTGGAAGTTTTTTCGACACATTTGCTGATTCTTGATGTATTTTGGGAACGATCGGCTTTGGCTTTTCTGGGTTAACTCTGTGAGGCACATTTACTGTTTTACAGTAAATGGGTGCATGGACACCGCCTGAAAAAGATAGGTATTGTTATTTAAATGCAATTTTTAAGATTCAAGGTGGCTACTCAAGTCTCAGAAAAAATGGCCTTTTATTTCTCAAATTAATCCTGATTTGCATTAGGGTGGTCAAAAAGATACTTTTTTCTAGAATGGCTCCCCTACTGTTAATGGATTATTAACATTTTTTGTTAACTCTGTTAAAATCTGACTGATGTATTTCACTAAAAATAAAACAATGGATATATTTCAAAGTAGAATGTCCATTAACAACGCCAATTAAAATAAAAAAAGCAATTTTTTGCCAAAATAGGTTTGAGAGACCTTTAAATATATTTTTTTCAATCCTGCCAAAACTCAGGCAACATGTTGACATCAAAAGGAACAATTTGTACGCGAACCATTTCAGAAAAGTCTTTTTTTAGATTAGCCTAGCTTGTAAACTATAAAAGGACAGTGATGTGTATCGAATAATTATTTCTAATCATAATTATAAATAAAAAATGTGGAGTCCGTTAGTGGTGTAGGTATACATTTGTGTATGGAATTGCATATTGGGTGAGTGTGTTTCATGGTATAGGAAGAAATTGGCTCCAGAATTTTAAATATTATCTTCCTTTTTATATATGTTTATATACACAATATATTGACTGAAGATATTCGTACAGCCGGCCGTGCACAATTTTGCAAAATGATTGGGGGAGTGTATAATTCTTAATGGAATGACAGCCTTTCAAGATTGTAACGAAAGAGTCCATTGAATGCGACTACCTTTTTAAACGATTTTTATCAATTTTTCATTGCCTAAAAATGGTTGAAAATATACAGAAAAAAATCGTAAGTTACAGTTCGATTGGTCACCTTGAGATAGTAAACAGATTTATTAATAATATGATTTATTATTTAATAATTCTATCATCTAACCTTTCGAATGTTTTGGAACAATGGGTATAAATTGAGAATTCGATGCGGCTGGCATAAACACATTTTGTGTAGGTGGATCTAAAAAAAAATCAGAAATCTCTTGTACTTTGAATAATACATTCAGAACAGCACGCAATCGGTCCTAACAACATTTTTAAATATTAAATTATTAGCAAATGAAAAATATGGTAGAAAATGGACACGGAAGAAATAAGCAAAAAAAAAGTAGGAGCAAGCGCCTTAAAATAAGTTTAACCATATTAATTTTGAGGCCTTCAAAATGTAGTACTTTTAATTTTTAAATATTGAAAAGTGTGCCATTCCAATAATTTCGCATTTTTCAAGAATTTAAAAACAAACTCGTTCAAACTCGCATAATTTCATGTGATCATTTTTCAAGATTGTGTACGGCCGGCCGTACGAATATTCCCAGCCATTCTATAATCAACACATGATAAATTATATCTTGATGTAAAAAAAACTTTTTAACATCAAGATTTCTTCTTCTAAATGTTTATTTTATAATGCCCTAAAAGATTTAAATTACTCTTCGCATTTTCAATAGAAGCAAATTTTTATTAAGCAAAGAATAGAATTATAATTGAAATTCAAGGTTCTCGTAAAAAATTAAGGAGATTTCCAGGTTTTGAAGGTTAAAAAAATTAAGGTCCGGGCCGAGTTTCGGGTTCGCAACCCGACTCGAAAACCTGAAAGTTCAATTAAGAAAATTTTCAAAAACACCTGGTATTCGGTATTTTAATTTAAAATGAATCTTTCATGTACTTTCAATTTATCGCAAGTTACCATAAATTACGGCTAAAGTTCCCGAAATTTTTAGGAATTTTGTATTGAACTTGCAGGTTTTCAGGTCGATTGGAAAACCGAAACAAGCCCCTACCTGTTGGGTTTTTAAAATTTGTGCACACCCCTACTAGATACCCTGATTGAGTTCACAAAATTATTTGTATGAAGTCTTATTTTGAACCCCTTTCCCTATTTTCTGTATTATTTTCCTTTTTACTTTCTTACCGTTGACACATTTGATACACTGACAAAATAAGACTCGGATTACTAGCTAAATGTGGTTAAATTATATAGAAAACTAGTAAAAGTAACTGAACTTCTCTAGTTCCTTTCAGTAAAAAAATTTAACTTAATCAAATTTGCCTAGTAATCCCAATATCCTAGTATTTCTTTCGTTGTTTTAAGTGTGCGCCACTGTATTTTCAGATAAATTAATTTCACTCACATGAAGGCACGACTGCTAAAAAGCTCCCAGCATCATTCCTTCCGCATGGAATCAAAGTTGGCATTACCATCATGTTTTCCTCCGGAACCGGTTCTTGATTTTCAGTAGGCACTTTTTTCACCGGCTTTGTTTCCTTTCTTTTCGATATTTTCTGTTCCTTAATTTTAGGCACGGTAGTTTCAACCAGAGTTTTTTGTGTCTTAAGTTTCTGAACTTTATGCGAACTTTCAATAATTTGGATACTATCATTACTTTCTGAGTTGGAAAGATTCAGATCTACTTTTGTGCTCTGAGGTTCTGCATCTGCAGGTTTAGTTTCAGGTTCCTTGGTTACTTCTTCTACGCCGATTAAGTTATTTTCAATTTCTGGTGATTTATTGGGTGACGGCTCAGTGTTAGGTGGTGCGGTGAATGCGAAATTAGCATTTATAATACTCTGAATAGCAGCGGCATTTTGATCTTCCAACGATTTAACTTCTTTCACTTGGTCAACTTGCTTATTACCTTCACTGTCGGGCCGGAAATTTTGCTGTCTAGAAGAACTACGCAGTCTTTCTTTTAATGGCACTTCTGCTGAACCGCCCATTTGTTCTATTCTATTATCATTTCCTTCGGGTATTGTGAGGTCCATATCATTTAAAATATTTTCATCGAGTTCTTGCTGCTTCTCCCTGAAATGATAAACGATTTTTTTCAGATATTTAAAAAAATTGTATTAAAAGTTATACACCGGCTATGAATGATTAAAATGCAGAAGGAATAAAAAAAGTGGAGGAAAGAGATAAAATATAAAAAGCAGGCTTCTGTAAAAAAAGTTTCTCCAAAAACGAAGCGGCAAATAAAAAAATTGTCAAAAACAGGGTGTCTGCTCAAATAATCGAAAAATAATCCCTGACCATTCCAGGTTTTTTCAGATATTAAAAGATTTTTCCAGATATAATTTTTCATAGTATGGAGCCATTCAAGTGTTGCGCATTTTTTAAATAATCGACTCCGAATATGTATACAATTTCGCGAGTTTATCATAAATATTTTTCTTTTGCAGTCCTTGTAAACATCTAAATGTGTA
The DNA here is from genome assembly GCA_932066315.1 of Andricus coriarius. Classification (NCBI taxonomy): domain Eukaryota; kingdom Metazoa; phylum Arthropoda; class Insecta; order Hymenoptera; family Cynipidae; genus Andricus; species Andricus coriarius. The sequence continues at coordinate 12,019 of CAKNWT010236037.1, forward strand.
ACAAATAGTACTATTCACATGTAAAATCCAACAACTGTTTTTTTCATTTGGTAAAGTAACTTTATTAAGGTATACGTAATTTCTTAATGGGACAAGTTTCGAATAAATAAAAAATATTAAAAATATAATTATTCATTTTTTCAACTTATTCAAAAAGTCCCTGAAATTGAAATATAATTTTAAAAAACAATTATTTTATATTTTCAACCAAATAGTTGAATTTTCAAAAAAAAAAAAAGATGAATTTTATACCAAAAAGACGAATTTGCAACAAAATGGTTCAATTTCCAACCAGGGAGATGCATTTTTAATTAAAATGATGAATATTAAAAAAAAATGAATTTTTAACAAGAATGTAATTATGTACCAAGTAGTTGAATTTTCCACAAAAAAGATGAATTGTTAACAACCAATGTTATAGTTCGTATTTAAACAAAAAGTGATTGTAATTCTAAATAAAAAACAGCGGAATTCAACAATAAAAATTCTACTCAGAAAGTTTTATCAGTCAAGGGAGAAAAAAAATGGCAACCAAACTTGTATTTTCAAGCAATAATATGAATTTTCAACTAAGAAGATTAATTTTTTTCCAGAAAGGATGAATTTTTAACTAAAAAAGATGCATTTTAAAGTAAAAACAGAATAGTTAAAGTTGCAGTTAAAGGAATTAACTTCCACAAAAAAATGAATTTTCAACAAAATAAATAAATTTCATTACTTTAAAAAAGTCGCTGAAAATTCTAGGGTTTCCCACGTGAGTAAACACCCTGACAAAATTGTTTAAAATTGTCTGTATTAAAAACTTTTTAAGTCATATTATAAAAGCTTTTATATTATTCTTATTATATATAATAAAATCTTCTTATTTTGAAAATCAAATTCTTTTAAATTTTAATTCTAATAATTTACAAATCAAATACAGTTTTTAAATTCCAATTCAAATTTCAACTTTTCTCAAATATTCCTGACTGTTGGGAATGGTGGTGGACCATTTCGTCACCTGGTGCCGAAAATCAGAACTAGGAAGAGCAGGTAGAATTTCCAAGATGCATTTTAATTTTTGACATAAGTATTTTCACAATTGTTTTTTGGAGTTTAAAACAATGATAGAATAGTACAAATAAATCTTTATCTAAAACAAAGCATTTCAGATAGAATTTTTATCTTGTACAGTGAAAAAACACATTTCTGTAAAAAATGTTAAAAAACCATTATTTTACTATTTCATGTAAGTTTCAATGCACTATAAGCTTACATGAAATTTAATATTAAGTATATAAAAAAATTTGATCTATATTATACAAAGAATATGAATAATAGGAATTGAAATACGAATTCTAATCTAACTTTTAGGTCAGATTTTTCGGATAGTAAATATTTCATGTATACATTAATAAAAGTTTACTTCGAGTTCATGTTTGCTCTGAAATAAATTCATTCAAGCTTATAATGTGTTGAAATTTACAATGACTAGTACAATAAATGTTCCTTTTTAGAAAATCATTTTGGTCAAAATATGTGGTTTTTCATTGTATAAGATGTAAATTCCATCTGAAACGCTTTCTTTTCGATAAACTTATTTTTAGTATGCCATAAATACTGGAAACTCCACAAAAAAATCGTAAAAGCACTTGAATGCAAAAATATTCATATTTAAAATTATACTTATTCTTTCGAGTTTTTATATTTGCCACCAGATAGCATATTGCAGTTTAACCATTCCCAATACTTACTTTAAATTTAATTCATTTTTTCTATTATAAAATTTAAAAAATTGATCTATTTTAATAAGAAACACTAATTACTTCCTTCAATGCCCAAAAACTTAACTTATTTAATATTCAAGAGTTTTCTATTTTTTGTCCAATTATTTATTTTTTTGAAACCTTCAGCACTGTTAGATGTTAAAATATTTTCCATACGAGATAAATAAAAATGAAAGAACGAGCAACGTTTATCTACCATGAAAAATTCATTTACATCAGGAATAGTTTATAAGTGAGCTTAAATTAATTTATGTTGCTTAATAAGAGCTTTAAAAAACATGGAAAAAGGGGTATCAGAATTAGAGAACGATATAGGTGAACTGAAAGTAAAATTACTTATTATTATTATAATTATAAGCATCATATACACACCTCTCAATGAATTCGGGTTTATTTATAGAGTCTAAATCTTCGTCTGGGCTCGTGTCCGTTTCCGCAATTGGCTTGATGAAATCATGAACAAATTGCTGAAATGCAGGATCGTTATCAGTCGCATGAACAATTGACTTAACAATGTCAGAATTGTTCAAATTCAAAAAGGAAGTGCTAGCGCCATATGCGTCTTCTTTAAAAGGTGATGAGTCGGAAGGCAGAAAACTCTTGTTGATATTATCAGCTATTCGCTCGTGTAGTTCTTTACGGTTTAATAACTCTTTGGTGAGTAACTAAAATTATTAATATAGTATTTTACTTTCTGTTAATTTAGCTTCGATTCTGAAGCTACATATGACTTATTTTCATATTTCATAACTTACGCTCAAGTTTTGAAGAGGTTCGTTGTTCGTCGTTCGTCCTAAATCTGGAACATCCCATGGTGCTGTTTGTACTCCAGTACTGGGATAACTTTTAATTAATTCTTCCGTACTAGTAGCCATTGTACATTTGCTTGGCGTTTGAACAGTATTGCACCTAACATTATTTCCGTTATTATTTTTTGGAGGACTTTGATTGAAAGGTAGCGCACTCTCTGACTGCCCTACAAAAGGAAGAATTCAAATATTGTTAGAAATAGTTTTTTCGAGCGGCCGACTTTTGAGTGTACACCAGATTTCAAAAGATTTAAATGATTTCACAAAGATTTCAAACATAACATTTTTAATATAGAATACTTTACAAATGAAATAAAATAGTTTGACATTTAAATTTGTTTAATTTTGAGTTGATTATTCTCAGGGCTGCCACTGTCCGATTTATTTGAGAAACGTGAAAAAATGACCTATTTAAACCAAAAAAGAGACTAATTTCTAACGTAAAAAGAAACAAGTGACTAATGTGGATTAACAATATGATTAATGTTCTTTTGAATTTGAAAGAATTTTAACAAAGTCAAGATAAATTCACATGAATTAAGAAAAGTTCAAATAATTAGAGTGAATTTAGGGGAATTTAAGGGAAATGAGAATAATATGATAAAATTCAAGTGAATTGAAAACAATGAAAAAATATGAGACAAGTCAAGAAAATTAGATAAAATATTTAGAAATAAAGGTGAGTTTAAAAGCCTTCAGGAATCATTGAACAAAAACTTTTAAAAATTAAAAAAAATTGAAATGAGTAGAAGTGAGTGAATTTAGAATTTAAGTGGATTAAAAAAATTAAAGAGAATTCCAAAAAATTTAAGAGAATTCCAAAGAATTCACGATACATTTCAAGTGAATTGCAAAAAATATTTGAAACTCTCATAAAATCTTTGAAACCCAACGAAATCCTGAAAAATTTATTAAAATACCTAGAAATCTTATAAAATCCCTTAGAATATTTTAAAACCTTATATTCCTGTAAAATCGTTCTATTATTATTATTATACTTACGAAATTCTAAAATACAAACAAATTAAAAAATCTTAAACTAGTAATTGACATTTTTTTAATCTCTTGAAAAT